>QFFD01000792.1:0-81016 GCA_003314615.1 Pholiota microspora
GATGACTTTTGGACCATATAAAAGTGACTAATTTTTTTTGTCGACTTTGCTTGTCCGCGACTGTATATATAAAGCATTCTTGAAAAACTTCAACTGGGCAGCGTGAGCAGCGTGCCTGTCAGGTTAGGTTGCGCATATCTATGCACCGCTTAATAAACCCAGTATGCCCCAACGATAGCTTACGACGATATTGTTCTAATAAACGGCGCTATTTTCCATATGTTTTTCTTGAATATCAATCAGATTGCCTGCATATTCTTCTCTTTTTGTGCTATCCGTATATATCTCTACAGCAGAAAATTGGAGAAGCTATGTCAAGTGTGGACGGTTGATGGAGGGATGGGGTAGCATCACTGGGACGTTCCATTTGATTGATTTCGATGATCAATCTATCACCGCTTTCGTTCGGACTATTTTGAGAGCGGTATGTTTTGGGCACGTTTTGGGTACAGAAGACTCCTTACGATTCCGAATCCCGAGATTAGAGAGTCTGACATACGTGTGAAGCGTACTATACTTAGGCTCCGCGAACGCGATTACACGCATGACCATTGTCTCACAATACAACCCGTAGCCATCTAACGCCAAGGGCCCATGCTAACAGATATATACGCGGGTCTCTTCACTAGACACACTTCCCCACTCTCATCCAGTTGAAGGTCGTTCCAAATCCCAACTTTCTTTAAGGCTCTATTCATCAAGTACCAACGATGCCTAATGTGGCAGCAGTGTGAGATTTATCTATCACTTCCTTCATGTCTGTTCTCATCAACGGCATTCTATCAGTGCGGGCCCTCTGGTATCTCATTCGTCTTCTTGTTTAGTGCGCTCCCGTTGATTATCCTTCAATAACGATTAGTATCTTGGCACTCTTCTAAACTGGGGTTTGTATGGTATTCTGGTTGTGCAAGTCTGTAAGTAATTAAAGATTTTCTCGTAATTCAGGTTCGATTAATCGCTCCGCAGACATCTACTGGACGGCATTTCCTTCCGATCAGTGGCATACTAAGACACTGGTCTACACATTATTTGTTCTCGATACTCTGCAATCGATATTGCTGGCTAAGGATGGTTTCGCGACGTTCGCGGCGGGTTTTGGGAATATGGATCAACTCAACGACGTCGGACTGGTGTGGTTTAGCGTACCGGTTCTAGCGGCCTTAGGTAGGTTGTCTACATCATCAGAGTAACGTTTCCTTATATTTTCACCCTCCAGTCAGTCTCATCGTGGAATGCTTCTTTGCGTATCGTATCTGGGTCCTAGCAGGCAGATCTTATTGGGTTCCCTCCCTAGTCGTTGTGGTATGGGTTACTTCTTAAACTTCCGACTGTGGAAGACGCTAATGTTTTCCTCATTAGACATCTATTACACAAGCTGTAGCTGCTATTCTCGCCGGTGTAAAGGCCTTCCAAGTACGGAAATACTCTCTACTTCAGGAGAGTGCCCGCGTTCAGATCACGGTAAGAATTATCCTTGAATCGTCACCAACAATTGCCGATTACATCTTCAGGTCTGGCATGTTGGGAGCGCAGCCTGTGATGTCCTCATTGCGATATCTATGTGCTACTATGTATGTACACGTCTCCCAGAATACTTTGACAGTAAATTGACGCCAATCCAAGTTATGGAAACGTGACACTGGTTTCAAACGCACGCACACGATGATTGTGCGATTGATCCAGCTGACCATAGAAACTGGAACGGCCACAGGTAAATTTACCAACTCGATGATATGGAAACTACCTTATTAACGCACCCATTAGCAAGCGTAGCAATTATAGATCTTGTCTTATTCTCTGCAGGAGCAGGGAAGGTCTATTTCATCACGCCTGCCTTCGTCATTTCAAAACTATACGCTAACACTGTTGTCGTCATTTTCAATAATCGCGCGCAAATCGTATCACGCTCGCATACATCTACCAATACGAATATAACCGTGGATAACACAAATCGTGTCAAGGAGCAAACGACCGGAATGGTACACGGCACCGGAGGCCCAGTCCACTTCGTCGCTACACACAACACTTCAAACGACAATAGCTATCACGGAGCTGGCATTGAGATTCAAAAATCCGTCGCTGTCTGGCGAGACGGGGATGATGTTGAGGTGAATTGTCTTTGTACATTCTCGGGTCAGAATCTCATTTTTTTTTGGTTGCCCAGCTATCTTCAATAGGTAAAAATCGGATGGATGATAGTGTATGACTATGAATAGTGTAGATTGTAAATCCTATTTATCCTGGTTGTAGAAGAAGGCAATACAGACATTTGTAGACTATGTTAGCTGTGGGATTCATCTTCGCGGAGTATATTGACAAGAGCTCTTGCCCGCTCACAGGGTGGAAATGATCCACTTGTAGTCCTTGACTGTAAGCCTTTTGGGCGGAGAAAAGGTGAACTGTGTATACCTACATGGCGGTACGCGACACTTGCATCAAGACCTTGACGATATGGCCGTCCGCGATGTCAGACTTCAATCTTCAGCGATCTGTCTACATAGAAGATATTTGTTGAACTCTATTACAGTTTTGCCGTCGGATCAGGAAGAGGGCAACCATATTGGACTTTAAGAAATCAGAAACTCAACTGAGCATGTGAAGGTAAAGGTTGTCTGACGCCTGCTCATAATCTGTTTATCCATGACTAATCACACCTCCAAGAGCTGGAAACTCTAATTAAGCGCCAAACTAGTAAGTGAGCGCTAAATTTTAGGAAGTTGATCCCCCACAAAGCCACACCATACTAAAAGTAACTCGAAGCGTCCTTGACCATGACCAAGGTTTCCACAGGCTTGTAACAATTTTTGGACGGTGACGGAATCTCTCATTGTCTGCTTGACAGTAGAGTTGTTTCGCTTTTCCCAGACTGTCATTGCGGCAAGACTGGATCCCGCGCGTGTTATCTCTGTACCTTTCGACAGAATCCCCTGAAATATGCAAAAAAAAAAAAAAAAAAAGCTTCCTTAGCCCGTAATCAAACCAGTAACTATTTTGCGGTAGCATATGTGGTCCTGGCAACGACGTTATTCTATGCTTTACATTCTAAGGTTGGACTGATCATTCATTGTGCTCAAGGATCCAACATTTATAACAGTGGCGCTTAATTCCCTCCTACTTTATGTACTGCGAGGGCGCTTGAACAATACAGGGTCGAGATCTAGTATAATAAACTCTATTTGGAGATTACAACCCTTACCAGGCCCTTCACATTTGGTCCTGAACTACCTACTTTGGTACCTTTTTCCGATTAAGGTGCATCATCCCTGAAAGCATGCCAGCATTGTTACAAAATAATGCTGCCGATCAACTATCGGGGAGAAGAGAAGCTCGGACCGATCGGCTCGGTTGTCGGACAGGAATTCAGCGGGGAATATGCCACTACCCGATGGCGTTTCCGCACATTCTTTCTCTGATTTTCCATTCCAAAGCAGTACTGGGCATCACGGCGAGGGGAACGCCTATGCAAAATCTCGTGCGTGCGTACATAGACAAAATTCGAGTTCGCTCTCGACGTAGGCGAAGGAAATTCTCGGCCTTCGAAGGTAATTGCCCTCATTGCCCTCACGGACGCAAATAAATCCAATTTGATTCCGTCCAATCAGTCGTTCAACGATTTCCTACACGGAATCATATCACATCGAGTCCTAGTTAGACTCCTGGTCATGGGCAAAATATACTGTACTTTATTGCTCAAAAGTAACTATTCCATTCAGTAACTACGCATAACGAGGGCACATCTATCCGACACAACATACCCGCTCAACACCACCTACCTGAACCATTCATGCCCGCGCCACAACATACAATTAGGAATAGCTCCTGTTCATTCGTCCTCTGTAACTAGTAAGTGACGGAGCCCGACTAGCTGAGACTCAGAATATTCCACAACTAGAATCTTTGGGAGCCTTGGGTCTGATCTTGCAACCATAGATTCTTACCTGAGGATATACAACTGTTGGTTGGGTTGGTAGAAGTTTGCAGCAGTCGTGGGTAGACAGTCTCTAGAATACAACTACTCGTCACCCAGTTTCACTCGTTCCCTGTGACTGCAGGGAATACCAGATTATGTGGTTGCCCAAAGATTGGGTCGGTCAAACAGAACGACTACTTTCGCACCGCGCCATTCTACCATTCACGCGCGCGAAATTTCCAGGGCAGCGCAGAACACAAGATACAGTCAAAGTCGTCAATACAAAACTTTCCAGACCTCAAGGGAATGGGAAACGACTTATGAGTGCGTGCGTTCACGAAAGAATTCTGGGGTTGCCGGGTATTATCACTGTATGTTGCCGAGGAGGTGCTCAGTAAACACGAGGATGCATGTGTTGGTTGCTTGTTAACAAGCAGTGAAGTTAGCGGAAATGTGTCGAGCAAAAGCCGCTGATCGTGGTGAGAATATGGAAAAGACGACATACCGGAACCGCAAACAGAAAGAAGGCAGGATATAGGAGGCACAAGACCAGACAAATGAATGATGCTGAGAAGCCCCAGAAAAGAAGCTGATGTGAGCGTGAATTGTGATAGCAGTGAGAGAATGTTAAATCAGTAGGAAGAGACCTGAAGTTGAGTTGAGCTAGTATACAAACCAGTGAGCACTTCCTGGGATAAATGCACACCAAAGAGCTAAGTATTTCCATCCTCTATGGATTCTCTGAGAGAAATGGACTTACAAGCGACTTTCCTTCCCATGAAACGTAGTAGCTGAGTAAAATGTATGCAAATATATGCCTTCGGGTCGCTCGGTCTTTCTTGTCAGCTAGCTGTCGGTTTCCGGGTTTTCTGACCGAGAGTATCAAGAGCTGCCCAAATTCTAGGGTGCATTGATACATTATTACATCTAGTTGCATGCTTAGATTGCCAATGACCAGGGGGACTCACAGTAGAGTAGATACATATTCTTCTTCTCGCAACGGAGATAATACCGTGAGGTGCCCTGAAAATTTGAACAAGCATATCGTGTGTTCTGCCAAACGTTCCCTGGACCTACAACCAGAAATTTTGCAGAGGGTAGATTGCAACGTTGTAAGACCATGATCTGTGAAGCGAGCTGTGAGCTCAGGAACTTCAAGTGGGCGGAAGATGTGCCCATGCGAGATCCTATGGGAAGATACAACGTCGAAAGCGGATAACGAGCATGGAGAAGAGGAAATTTGCTTGGTGGCATGTTCCCGGAAATCTCCGAAATTTTCACGTGACTTACGCACGGACCTCTCTCCAAGCGCAGTGCGTTCTCGACACCCGTCGGGACCTTGTCGGGACCGGTGATCGAATGCATATCCAGGGCACCCTGTTATGCCCACCCATGTATCCTATGTAGATAGTAGAGTTGGCAAAGAGATAGTAATATAATTTGCGAATTTCTATCAGATGCATTGTCATACTACGTACTCCAGTTCGCCGCTGTGTCTCAATATCTCAATATGGAGTAAATTTTCATGCACATGGGGTTTTCTACTCACATAATGCGTAATATAACCAACTAAGTCAATCACTGATTACTACGGGTTTGAACCTTAGTAGAGCATCATCCTCCGCGGCATCTGATTTCAATATTCAACATACGAATATTTAGGCATCACTAGAACTGGGTGACTTCCCATAAATAGCTCTAACCAACTCCTTGGCCGACTTGCCGTGTACGCATGTGGAGATAATCATCACCGTGATGGATTCAAGTGGTTTCTAAACCTTGAATCTAGAGAGATGGTCCGGACCCCCTCTCCAGATTTTGCAACGCTCTTGATTCTAAGATAGGAAATAAATCACGCCAAGATTACCGTTTCCGTCCTTCGGCATCAATTGGGCCATGTGTACCTTCCTCAATTGGTTTTTTCATACATATTCAAGTCGCAAAACGCAACATCGTTACGGTCTAGAAGGGCGAATATAATCTTCGCTGATTCAAACTCCGAAAAGGGAGTTTAGAGTTAGATATTCAAGTTAGCGCTATGGGAAGTCACCCACTCTCTTTTCAGATTGATGACGCCTAAAATAGATCAACCTACTTTCATTGAGGTTGAAAGTGGGGTAGGTACACGTTGAACCCCGCAGTATTTGCATGCGGCATCTGCAATCAAATTTAGAATTAGGCGCCCGAATCCTCCCAGTCACGGGCGCCTCTTTAAGTCGGAGCTAACTTCTAAACTCGACTATACTCTATGCAGATAGTTCAAGCTCCACTTCAGCGCATTTAGCTCTTAAATCGAGCTACCTAATGCAAGCGTGTGTTTTATTTTGTGTGATGTTCGGGAATTGAGTGGGTGCATTTCGCGCACCGTGGAGTTTCGGAGAAAAACAACGGGGGATACGTGTACGTCTAAATTTGTACAATAGGACTTGTTTAAGCCTTGACCTTCAATAAAAATGAGTTTGTGTATATCAAGATGTAGAACAACCACGTCGACTTATTTGGCCTTTGTGCTTGACATTCCCATCTGTGAGATGTTCATAGAATGCTCGAGTTATGTCTGAAATGATGGTTTCCTTAATCACATCTGTGAGACAGAGAGATGCTCAAACCAAAAAAATAGTTCAAACATCAGCGCAAACCTGGCTCCGTAAGCGACAAGGGGTGGAGAGGAACACTTGCACGGTTGTTATGGAAGGTACGCACTCGCAAATATACTTAAGTCGAAGTATCCTGAATGACAGCGTATTTGCTCCTTGTGATCACATTCCCGTGCTGAGTCTCTGCATGGCGGAAGAAAGCATAAACCTCGCGCAAATGTGAGAACTTTCTCTGGCTTGTCTGTCTAAGTATGTGACTGGCTGATTTTTTTCAATCGTAGTGCTGGTCCTTTGGTATGTGGAAGTCTGACAGATCTGCATACGTCTGGGAAATTAAGCGCCCACACCTAATTACGATTTTCCTAGTATTTAGGTATTCTATTGAACGTGTCATTATACGGAGTCCTCGTGGTACAAGTCTGTGAGTATTCTTTTCTCCCTGGATATGGCTGTTAACTCAAATTTGAGAAGATATATACTGGGTAGCCTTTCGCAAAGACCGTTTGCTGGTCAAATTACTGGTATACGGTTTATTCCTTATCGACACCGTTCAATCTATCCTCTTATTGCGAGATGGCTTCATTACCTTTGGATCAGGATTCAGCGACATTGAAGGCCTGAATCAGGCTCATTTAGAGTGGTTCAGTGTACCTTACACAACGGCGGTAGGTGTGTACTACCAGCTCTTCATTCATCCTTCTGCGCTGCTTATTTCTGGGTATTAGTTAGCTGCACTGTTCAAACTTTCTTTGCGTACCGAATATTCGTACTTTCCGGGAAGTCGTACTGGGTGCCAGCAGCAATCGTACTAGTATGTCACGCGCTCCTCAGCTCGTTTCTATTTAACGTAGCTTCTAGGCCTCTCTCACACAAGGAATCGCAGCAATCATGGCGGGAACAAAAGACTTACGACTGCACCTTTACTCTCTTCTGCAAACGCGAGCCGCAGTTGAGATCACTGTAAGCCCTGTCGCGTGCTACAGCTGTGGTGATAGTCTGAACTCCATGGTGCCACATAGATTTGGCATGTAGCGACCGCCTTCTGTGATGTGCTCATTGCCTTGTCAATGAGCTATTATGTATGTTTCTTTCCCTGAATTTCAGTAGAAGAACTTAGTTCATAACAATATTATTCCATAGCTTTACAGACGCGACTCTGGCCACCAACAGACTCATGAAATCGTAGTGAAGTTGATACAACTTACAATCGAGACCGGGACAGCAACGGGTAACTACTTATTATCTTATTCATTGAAAGTATAACTGAGCAACGTATCCCACTAGCTACTGTTGCAATAGTCGATCTTATTCTTTTCTTGGCTGCCCCTGGAAAGATATACTTTGTGACGCCATCGTTTATCGCCGCAAAACTCTACGCAAATACGGTGGTTGTTATATTCAATAACCGCGCGCAATTCCTCACTCAGTCAGGCGACCAGTATACAGGCGCAAGTCAAGGCGAACGCAGCAGAGTTGGAACTAGAGTTCAAACAAATCACATCAAACTTGTTCAAGTGAGAGAGATTGAGAGGGTCAAATCCTTCCGCTCCGAGATAGAAGTACGGAAATCAGTATCGGTCTGGGATGATACTACCCATACTCAGGATGAGATGGAGGTAAGTGTTTTGGGCGAGGCGGTCTACCCAATGATTCTCATACTGATATTTCTGAAAGCTGTCTGGTATGTCAAGAGTATAGTGCCCTTGTTATTTACAGAGCGACTACCCATATGCTGCGCGATTGAGCATCAAATAATATCAAATGAAAGCGAAGAGCTTCTTTCCAAGTATGGATGTGGTTGGGGCACATTAAGTGAAGGTACATAGGTAAAAATCCAGTCCCATCTAACTCTATGTACCTCAATTTGACTGTATGCAAGGTGTGAACAAAGGTAGAAGAACGCAAATTTTTCAAGGAGTCAAACATGAACGTGAACTCCGAAAATGCCAAGGGTGGGGAGGTTTGATGGCTAGCTTTTATCTCCCCATCAATCATTCTCGTGTAGTCAAAAGCCACTTAACGAGCGAGAAATCTACATGCCACCGGATTCCACTTCCTTATTGCTACCATTGATAGGTATGTTGTTGACAAGTGAGTTTGTATCAGAAAAGACCTCGGATTCTGCAAAAGAAGCGTACTATATTCAGCAGGCGATTACCGTGATGATGGCTACGTAGTACGTCTTGGCCGCGTCGCACACATGCTCATTGGCCTGAAGCACTCTGTGGGCCTGCGTCCGATCCAATTGAATACGGCATTCGCCCTTGTCCACCAAATCGGCGGTGATATCAATCTTAGACAATCTGAAGATGCGATGTTGCCTGGCGTGGACCCTAGCATGGGCCTTCGCGCTTCGCAGGATGCTTATGAAGAAGGCATATCTTCTCGGAAATTCGTCTTTACCCCAGTTCTCCTTCTCAAGCGCCCACCATGACTGAGGAAAAAACCAACTTGAAGGCTGACGACCTCCTGGAGTCCGGTCGCAGTATCACCAAGTCTGAAGCCATCTCAAGTTCTGTCGACAGTTATGCTAGTGACATCGATCCTGTAGCAGAGCGCAAGTTGGTCAGGAAGCTGGATCTAATTATGTTACCTTTATTCACTCTTATTTGTGAGTACTTTTCCATCCGTATTTTCTAACAAGCGCTTAATTTCTTCTAGACGCTTGTAATTTTATTGATAGGTAAGTATCGCCTCGGCCTCGTCCGTGTTACGAATAGCCCGCTAAATCTGGAATCGTTACAGAACGGCAATTGGTGAGCTTCATGCACTGCCCAAAAGTTCTATGCTGATGCTTCTTTACGGTATTCTAGGTAATGCTAAAATTGCTGGTACGAACCGTAGCCATCTTTCACATATGTGGATTATCTTATTTACTTGGAATGACTAGGACTGGAAAAAGATCTCGGAATGGTTGGTTTCGACTTCAACATCGCGCTAACGGTGTTCTACATCTGCGTAAGCTCTTTCCCCATACTTATATTTATTTTTTCTGACTCCATTCTCAGTATTTTGTTTCCGACATTCCCGCCAACTTGATCATGAAACGAGTGGGATCAGTATGGATTGCATTCCTTACCCTGGCTTTCGGTGTAGTGTCTTTGGGATCCGCGTTCATCCACACCTACCAGCAGATGATAGTCACTCGAGTATTCCTTGGTCTGGCCGAGGGTGGCTCCTTGGTGAGTTCCAAATGTTTTGACAGTACCATTGGTCTCTGAGGCATATTGCTAGTCTGCCATCGTCTACTTGCTTGCCCGGGTCAGTCCATCCTTGTCACGGCGCTTGTATCTTGTGCTGATATAAACACCACCTCCTAGTACTACCGTCGAAGTGAACTAGTGTTACGTACAGGGCTGTTCTTTGGTTTAGCGCCCAGTATCGCAGGAGCGTGTACGTTCTATTTTTGCATCGCCCTCAAAATTTACCATAAAGCTCATTTACGCACTCCTTAGTTGGAGGTCTTTTGGCATCGGGTCTGCTTTCTTTGGACAATTTTGGTATCGTCAAAAGCTGGAGGAAGGTAACTTATTTATTTGCCGTTATTGTTGGGTGCTAAACGTAAACTGACAATTTACCGCTCGTTTGAATAGATTTTCTTCGTCGAAGGTATGGAATTCCTCTTTTAGTATTGTAATACATCCATCTAATTAGTCGATTCTTGGACCACAGGTATTATCACCACTGGAATCGGTCTCCTGTTATTCTTCGTGGTGCCAGATGACCCTCTGACCAGTAAAATGTTGAGTGAGGCGGAACGTGAACTTGTAATCGCCAGGATGAATGCAGATGCCGTCATCAAGAACGACGGGAAAAAGGAAGCCACCTCTAAGAAGCTCTTCTTCCAGTCGTTTAATCTCTGGGTGTGCTTCCGCGACGATAAATATTGCAACACAATATTGACCTTTAATCGTTTCTTAGACTATCGTTTGTGCCCTGGGCTTTACCTTTATCAACATCTCCTTCCAAGGATTGAGCCTTTTCCTTCCAACGGTCGTCAATTCACGTACGTCTTCAGTCGACGTATCTTTGAATATGTAACTAACGTCCATGTCCAGTCGGAAAATACAGTTCGTGAATTTATACGCTGTCCAACCCTCTGACGTTTTAAATTGTATCAATAGCTGTTGTCCAATCTCAACTTCGTACTGTTCCACCCTTCGTCGTTGCCGGTGTATGGGTCGTTGTTATTATCACATGGAGTTTTAAATTGAAGCAAAGAGCTATTCCGATTATGTTCTCAATGCTCCTTCAAGTTGCTGGATATGCTATCACCATTGCCACGAAGAACCCCCACGCACGGTAAGTCTATCTCAGCTTTGCTATATTTGTCAATCTTATCCGAGGTTGCCTTGACAGATACGCCGCTTGCTTCCTCTGTGTCGTCGGTGGAACTCCTTGTGGACCCTTGGTATGACACTCATTGATTCAAGTCATATATGTAGCCTAACTTCCACCCTAGTTCCTCATCTGGGGAACAGATAATGCTGCACCTGATACAATGAAGGCTATGGCTACAGCTATTATTCCAGGAATGGGTGCTCTTGGCTCCCTTATTGCGTACGTTTTCTCCCTTCATATTATCCTGCATTTCGTTAATAGCGTTGTAGCGTCTGGACATATCTGCCCAAAGACGCACCGAATTTCCACAAGGGCAACTCCCTCAATCTCGCGACAAGCAGTTTCGTCGTACTTTTGGCCGTATTTGGAGCAGTATATCTGCGCTGGGAGAACGCGAAGCGCGAGCGTGGTGAGCGAGACCACCGCCTAGAAGGCAAGACCGAAGAAGAAATCAGAGACCTCGGGTACCTCCATCCCAAGTTCCGCTACCAGATATAATGTGTATTACTTTTCCGTTCAATAATCTTTATTAATAATATACAATGATTCAATATGTTGCTTTCTATCTCGGCCTTGAAGCTTAAATCTTGGACGATTGACGGTTCAAACATTCACTGAAGGATGTACGACAACAGGAAACAGAAACGCTGGAGTCTGAGTTATAATTAGATGGTGCCATTACTTATCTTATCTAACAGGAATAACTACGCATCAATACGCCTAGCGCTCGCGCGCAGAGCTCAAAGTTCGACGCTCTACACATTACTTAGCTACATCCTTGTTGATCAACAACGCTCAAGCCTCAGATATTACCTTCAAAAAATTGATCATCCGTGAAGGTGTCGAATGTTAAAAATCATCGGGTGTTTGAATCACGCGCGTATTGTTTGTGCCTATCTCAAGCCTGGTGCCGTGCAGAGGCGGCAGCGAGAAATGATCGTGATATCTACAAGTCGCGATTAGCTGGAAAAAAAATTGGTATTTAACTAGGTTCCTTTGAGATTTACAAGAATACAAGGAAGCGGTCGCGTTCGTTGTCGCTGCTGGTGGGCGTGTGATAGTTTGGCGATCAAGAATCTTTGATTTGATATCCCCAAGGAGTAATTCATGGCAAACCAATATCAGATTCTCACGTCTTCCAGTAAAAAATACGTGCTAAAGATAGAAATTAAGTCTTGACCCATAAAGTGGAAAACATTTCTTCTCCAAAACTGAGAATAAAATAATGAAATATACCGAGTACTCATTTTCGGCTATCAGTGTCCCAAGTGTGAATAACTAGCCAACCTCAAACGAACACCCACCCCTCTATCCCTTGCCGCGATAATGGCCACCCGTTCTCAAGTCGAATCACTGCTTGCGTTGATTAAAGAATCAGCATTCCAGGCGCTGGATGAGTACGAGAAGTACGGAAAGGAGACACCGACATTAGAATCCCTGCACATTCACCCTCTTGACGAGGCGGTGAATAAATTAGACCTCAAGAAGATGATACGAACACTCGAAGCTGCGTGCGATCAGTTATGCTCTACTCTTGCGCCTCCTACGCATTCCGTCATGAAGGTAATTCCATTGATCACATCGCACTGCATACGTTGATTTCTATGTAACACGAACGCAATTAGAGGTCGCAAGATTTTGGATGGGCATGTTTGCGAGTTGCTGTCAAGCAAAAGGTTGCAGATGCCCTTCTAGAATTTCCCAATGGCGTTCATATACAGGAGCTGTCCGCCAGAGTGAACGTTCATCCCATGAAGCTAGCGGCTATTCTCAAGGTGTTGGCCACGAGACACTGCTTCCGTGAAGGTAGAGATTTTATTTGTTAAGAATCAGACTCAGTTAACGTCCATTTAGTCAGTCCCGACGTCTTCGCCAATAATCGTCTCTCCCTGTGTCTCCTGTCAACAAATCCAATGTCGGCGAAGATTGATACTGCCACTCTTGAGGGACAGGTGACTGCTGGAGTATTAGCGGAATATCTGGTCAATCCACAAACTGGACATTCCATGGAAATGAATGAAGCGGCGTTCCAGTACACAAAGAGGGGTACAAGCTACTCTCAGACCATGTTCTTCGACTGGATGAGCTTCTCTGTGAGTCCATGCATCGGTATGTACACTCCTTTGTGCATAGCTTATCCTGTAAACGTAGGAGCAGGAAGAACGACGAACAGTGAACTTCCTTCTGTCTTCCTGATCATTCAAGTGCTAAAATTAACTGACTTATAGCAATTCTCAAAATCGATGATCGCCGTCAATAGTGTCTTGGGCGCACTCGCCCCCATTCACGGTAGATATGAAACATCTATCTGCTATTGTTATCGACTGAAGATAGTTTTTCTCAACAGTGTACTCCTGGGATAAAGTCAGAACTTTCTGCGATGTTGGCTCGGGCATCGGTCATTTCTCGAAGGCATTGCTCAACTATACCACCGATACTAATGTAATCCTCTTTGACCTTCCGAGAACGATTGAAGTTGCCAAGGCGGTAAGTTTTTCCTTTTGAGATTTCCTCAGGGTGCAAAATTTCATACCATTTGCTAAGGACTGGAAGTCCGAATTCTCAGGGAGGGTGGAGTTCGTCGGGGGAAGCTTTTTGGAAAAGATTCCCGTGAAGAATTGTGACATCTACTATGTAAGTTAAACTCTATCAATCGAAGTCGTCGCGATTTGTAACTGAAAGTCGATTTTCAGATACGAAACGTGTTGCACAACTGTGAGATTATAATGTCAAGGTGGTACCATTTCGCCGAAGCTAATGGTTTGGCAGGGTCTGACGACAAGGCTTTCCAAATTCTCCGGACTGTTCGGGAAGCTATGGGTCCCCAAAGCCGCTTACTACTCCGTGAGTGTCGAATCGTCCCAGAGTACCATCCAATTGAATACGAAATCGAAACACATCAGATGAACACGTTCTACGGCATGCATGTCGTACAGAGTCTTCTGAAATGATAGGACTAGATGACGTACGAAGCAAATCATAGTGTCTAAATCACTCACTAATTTTCAAACAGGCGCCCGAGCCTCTTCTACCCAACTATGGAGAAGGGCAAATGAACGTTTATCAACTGAACATGGTCATGTTAATGTGGTTCAATACGCATGAGAGAACACCAACGGAGCTGAGCGAAATGATGTACGTCTTTCATTCTTTTCGGAAATTTTCGGCCTAATCCAGATGAGATATATAGTAAAGCTACAGGCTTACGCCTTATAAAGGTTTATGACCTCGCAGAAATGTGTTTATTAGAGCTGGGTGTTGCCTAAGTATCCTTCATGAATTGGTACTGATTCTGCGCACCCAAAGAAATGTCAGTCCCATGTGTAACCCATTGTATGGAGGATCACCAACACAGCTGTGAAATTTGCGACCCGATTTCTCTCTCAACGATTCATAGCTGCCACATTGCTGATCCTGTCGGACCGAAATAAGTTCGATGTGTTCGGGTGAACAGCAAAATTTTACCGCAGTCCATTGCAAGATATTGTCTCAGTTGCTGTCCTCGAGGACAGGGAGTGGGAAGGTATGCAAAGATACCATAGAGTTGCTTTTGAGTCCACATGCAGTCAGGAGGAAAAAATAGCGTAGCACTTGTGGTCAAAAGTTTCCACAGACGTTGTTCGCTACGATTTTTCTCAAGACCAGGAGCATTAGTACCGCCCCTGACATCCTCTAATAGTACACCTACAAACTGCGAACAGATGAGCCATCATATTGAGATACTTTTGGTGGCCTAGAGTTCTCCGATGTCGGTCTTGTTCCTACTGTTTCCAGAGTCCCCCAGCCCAAAGAAAGAGCACACCTTGAAAGTTAATTAATGATTATCAGAACAGATTTAGAAGGAAAGGTACGACAAGTGATAGCCATTTTTTACGAACGAATTAAGTAGCAAGATACTCTTGAGCAATGAGTAATCAACATGAGGCAGCGGCGTAGTGGGGTATATGGCTAAGCTGCGGTAAGCAAGTGGTGTACTTTCTCGTTGACGTACGTACTACACTATTAAACGCAAGACATTTCTGATAGCCCAGCCGCGCATCCTTGACAGGCGAATGCAGCGCCCTATTTGACAGAATCCGACATCAGGTAACGAGTGCTTATCATTATTGAGATTAAAAGGACTAATAGTCCTTTCTGCCAGGACTTGTGGGATCCAGAATGTCGATAGAAGTTCTTCCTCGTCAAGTTCAGTGGTTACTTGAGTATTGTGGCAACTACGGTGTCCCAACTTGGTCCCAACTTGAGATAGGTCTCCACACTATCTCCTTACAAATATTGAATGGCCCTTTTCTTTTCTTTTTGTTTCTGATGAGATGAGTTTTCCATTGCCCTTACCATATCCGTTCATGAGCGTAGTCTAAAAAGCTGTGAACGAAAATGTTCACACTCTGCTTTGACCTGATGTTTGTTCTATGTCCTAATCTCTTCCTGCACGCTTTCCAGCTCCGACTAGTCAGATCTCGCTGCAGATACGCTAAATAAGGGAAATCCAACGTTCGAACTTCGAACTGACTACTATTGTGAGCTATCAGCGTTTTTGAAAGGCGCACTTTGGGTAACGCAGCGTCAATTTTGGAGGTTGAAAGTGAGGATCTGAACATCATACGTCGCAAAATTTCTGGAGGAATGATGGTCTATGTTTACTCTGGTCGCAATCCAGATTTCTGGAGAATACCCCGGGTATACATATGCTGTACAATGTTGCACGCCAATTCCATAATAATCGTTACACGCACTAGATTCCTGTACGTTGAGAGCAGTAGTTGCCGATCTTGAAGAAGTTCTGATGATGATTTTGTGACATTTGCGACCGTTATGTCAAAGATACAAACGGCGGCTAAGCGTCAGCGTCCAGTATTCTTGGTGGCTTTGAAATTGAATTAATTTCGCTCAGAATCAAAAAAGAAGCGCAGTATCCGTATCCCTTCAGGCGAAGAACGGGTTTTGATCAGGTTCGGTATCTGTTGCAATTAGCCGTGGTGGAAGGTCAGCATGGACATCTAAAGCACGGCTATATAGATACTGGACTTCGCGCCATGGCCTGCTATCGCAAGCAACAATTTACTGTCGCAACTCTTAATGTCCGACATCGTATGTCCCCGATTCCTTCAATACTGGCCTGTCCCCCGTTGATGCCGATGTTGATCTTACCAGCCCGCTCACACAACAGTCCTGGTCATCGGTGGAGGTCCTGGTGGAGCCTATACCGCATCTGTCCTCGCCAATGAAGGCATCCAAGTCACTGTGCTCGAAGCAGCACAGTTTCCTCGGTGAGTCAATCCGCCAAGTTCCGCAAGAATGTTACCAAGGCGTTGTGCAGGTACCACATTGGAGAGAGTATGCTGCCGTCCATCAACTCGTTCTACCAGTTCATAGGAGCGCACGACAAGTTGAAGAACTTCGGTTTTTGCCCAAAGGTATGCCCTTGATAAGATGTAAATCGTCTCCTCATATCCACGCTCTGTCGTTTAGCCCGGTGCAGCAGTCAAACTTCAAAGGGATAAGAAAGAGGCATGTGAGTACTCACCGATGGAACCTTTCGAAAAATATTATTCTAAGCTCCATGGTCCCTTTGCAGATACCAACTTTATCGAGAGAAATGAACATGATGCATCCTATAACGTTGTAAGCTCCGGGTCTTTTCTTCACCCTCCTGCTTGAATGAACGCCACGTTACCCCCAGGTACGATCTCAACTGGACGAATTGCTTCTTCGCCATTCACAAGAATGTGGCGCAACCGTTTTCGAACAGACCCGCGTTAACGACATTGTATTCGACGAGAAAGCCGAAAAGTTGAGGCCTATCGGTGCTAACTACACCAGAAATGGTCAGAACGGTTACATCTCTTTCGATTATCTTGTCGATTCTTCGGGTAGCAAAGGACTGATGTCCACGAAGGTGCGTCTCGGCTCCGGAGCATATTCAGCGAGATCACTCACCGATGGGGATTCTAGTATCTGAAAAACAGGAAGATGAATCAGACGCTTCACAACATCGCATGCTGGGGCTATTGGTCTGGACAGGGTACTTACATGCCCGGAACCTATCGCCACAATGCGCCATGGTTCGAGGCTCTGAGTGGTAAGTCTAAGTAAATTCGCGCGTTTGGAAAGGCGCTGATAAGTTGGAATAGACGAGAGCGGCTGGGCATGGTTTATTCCTCTACACGATGGGACTGTGAATATTCGATGCTGAAAGTAGAATTTTTGGCTTACGCCTTCTGTTTCTAGGTCTCTGTCGGATTCGTCATGGACAAGGCCATCAGCATTCAGAAGAAGGCAACGCTGCGGGAGAGTAACCCAGAAGAATACTCGTTAAAAGCCCACTACCTCGATCAGCTGCAGTACACCCCCGGATTGAGAGAGCTGCTGAAGAACGCGACAATGAAGGATGGCGAGGAGGCCGTGAAGAGTGCCAGTGACTACAGTTATTCAGCCAGTTCCTATTCCGGGGACCACTTCCGCCTCGTTGGCGATGCCGCAGGTATGTCAACGTTGCACAACTAATTAAACCAACGCTTACAGGTATTTCGTCAGCCTTCATCGACCCTTTCTTCTCCAGCGGATGCCATCTTGCGCATCTTGGCGGCCTATCTGCAGGCATGACTATCTGCGCCTCTATCAGAAAGCATTGTACCGAAGAAGAAGCGTCAAGATATCACGACATCAAGATCGCGACTTCGTACACGAGGTAGGAATAAATCTGGCAGAAAGGGGATGATGGATCTGAAATTCTTATTCACCTCTAGGTTCCTCATCGTCGTGCTCAGCGCGTACAAACAAATCAGATCGCAAGTGAACAACGTCCTGGCCGACGTTGACGAGGACAACTACGACCGGGCCTTTGATTTCTTTAGACCAGGTAATTGAAACCTTGTTAGTGTAGAGAGCGTGGTTATTAATCTGTTATATAGTTATTCAAGGAACTGCCGACGTCGGAAATAAATTGACGGAAGACGAACTGCAGAAAACTATTGAATATTGCACAAGTGAGTCTTGCGCTTCGTTTGAAAATTAGTGACGCTAACCTCATTTCCTTAGACATTTTCCTCCCAAGCGACCCGGAGCTGCGAGAGTCTGTTGGCAACAAGATAGGATTTGAAGCTCTCAAACCAAGCAATCCTGTCCTCAATGTCGCGGAAATCGAGGCACTTGCAGGACCTGACGAGGATGCGATAATGGTCCTTAAGCACGTAAATGCAAGGAAGCCTCTAGTTGGGCTGTATGAAGCTTTGGACGTCATAAAGACGGAGAACATTGGAGGGTTCGTCGCTAATTTGAAGAGGGGCTCACTCGGATTAACTCCTGAGGCCAAGGCTTGAAGTTCGACGTCAATGATTGTAAATTAAGCTCTAAATGTTAAATAGATATGTCAGTGTAAAATAAATGTGGGGCTCTGAATGAGACCAATCCATGGAGTAGAAGTTGAGGTTGAACTTGAACCGACGATGAGAATTTGCAACACGCTGGCAATTATGCCGCTTTCGAAGTCCGACAAGTAGATGCCGAAGTCCACATTCGTTCTCCTTGCGCTCGAGTAACTACATGTGTAGTCGCCGAGCAAGCCTTCGAGTTCAAAACGCCCACGAAATTGTGTCCTCACAATCTTCTCTAATTGATAACCCGACGCGCACAATGCACATCTTTCCAAAGAAATTTCGCCAGGTCATTTCCATCAAAACTTCAGAACCTTCACATGAAAAACCCAAACTCGGAATACCGCCCGAATTCAAACAGATAAGGAGTCGGCAATTGGGCATCAGTACTCAGTGAGCTTCCAGAAGCACTGCTGTCGATCTCTGACCATGCAGAATCTGCAGAAGACGGATAACTCGATAACTGTACGGCATAACGGAACGCCATCTCAACTGTTCTACATGGCATCTAGATTCATGGTCGCGCCCTCACGCAAACGGAACAAAAGTCGCCGACCTCAGCGCTAGCGCCCAGAAGCAGAGAGGCAGGACGTGGTGCATAGTCATATCATGCTTGGGCGCTCAGCGCTCAGCACTGAGCACTCACTCCTGAGGTACGATTCGGACTCGCTCGCCTCACCTAGCTCACCTCGCGTTATCTACATCGATCCTCGTTCGCATGAATCGGGATCACACTTGCTGCCAGTGAGGTGCGATAACACACACGCTGTTGAAGTACACTTACATGGACTAGACTCGGCGCCATTCTCGTAAGCAAGGAGCAGCTGATGCATGAACCAGTCCAGCTTGCATCTGAAACGGAGGGAGAATTGCAGTCAACAAATATCACTATATTTGATTGCATGTGGACGTTACTCAGTACTTAGATTGTCCACTGATCCATCTCAGCTTTCGTATTGGGGAGGAGGCGGGTATATGGTATAGTGACTGTATCGAGCATCACTGCCGTTGGTACTAGCGGCATCGCTGTATTGAGCAGCGGTGGAAAATAGGCTCTTCCCAGTCGGAGACCTCGTCGCACTCTGGCTCACTGCAGAGGAGAAAGGTGGTTCGGATTGCACATCGTCATCTAGCGATATACAGTCAGTAATATGACTTCACAAATAAACTTAAGGATTGACTCACAGAATGGCCGGACCTCCATGACTCCAACCTGAGCCATAGGAGGAGATATCACTGGTCTCTTTCTCTGGCGCCTTTTCTTCCATACGAGGAAACACAGAAGGAACAACACAACAATCGCTAGGACTCCAATAACCACTCCCACTATGAGACCTATTGAAGATTTGGAAGAGGTACTCGCGACTGCTGGCAAAGTTGTTGTTTCTGCAGCTGCTGATTGCACCGAGTCGGCTGACGTTGGGTTCAACGATGGGGTGCTAAGAATGGGGGATGAAGCATTCGAGGTAGTAAATACAGTTGAAGAAGAGGTAAAAGTTGATGAAGTCGACGACGTTGTTGGTAATAGGGCAGTGGTACCGCTGCTAGACCGCTGTCCTGAGGATGTCGTCGTCGAAGAAGTTGAGTTCGAGGTTGATGTAGGAGTGGGAGCGGGAGTGGGAGTGGGGCTAGCGCTAGACGTTGTTACTGGAGGTGGATTCCCCACCACTTCAATATAGTCTAGGACGAATCTTGTGTTGGTATTGGTGGTCTGACTGATAACGAGCGTGTGAGGCACATTGGGTGCCAAGTTCGACGATGTAAAAAAATGCTGGCGGTAGAAAAACCCGTTCGGAACGTTCGCCGAAGAAAACGCAGCCGTGAACAGCGTCGGCGCACCACCGTCGATGCTGTATGCAGACGTCGACTTCGGGGTGGTTATTGGAATCGTTCCAAAGACGCTTATTTGCACTCCTATACACGAGATAGTGTGACGAGAAATGAGACTAAATAAATTTAAGGAAAGGGAGACTTGCTTACCGTTGAATGTTATCGTGGCCGTGGTCCCACTGCTGGTGTCCGTAAAAGTTGAAGTACCATTCAGATCTGGCGGGTTGCCACCACGAACCCACCCACCGGAGTATTGAAATATAGGATCGCGGTCATCATAAGTTATTACACTCATAATACAGCGAAGGCTAGTAAAACAAGCTAGATTGGGTGGGGGGAGAGAGAAACCATTGCCTCTAATGCTAGCGGCCCAACAGCCAATAAGTAGGCAAGGTTACAATTGGGCCGTTACATATCAAAGTTCCTCATGACAGCGCAATGATGGAGGAACCAAATCCGAGCATCATGTGGAGCGGTTTCGTGTTTGAAGCTGCAAAGCTTAAAGCTTGACCAGGAACCTGGGGGAAACAGAATATATGATCGTGGAGCAGGGAAACTCAGTGTAACACCCTAGCCTTGCATCAGCCACGGAAGAAAACCTAGCAAAAATGTTCAAAATCTTCGGTGGAGGATGCGTCGAAAACCGGGTGCATAAATGCCATCATCGTGTATTCAGAAGACCATCTTACCTGCACTATTTCCGCAGCGAGGGGCCTGAATACATATACGAATCGCCAACGATGATGATCATGGTGCGTGCAACCGCCTGATCCGTCAGAGATGCTTTGGTCGGAACTTGCTGAACGAACGCCTGGAAATTGCCTGGAAAGCGGAACGGAAGAAAACCTGATTCATTGTTCATCGTTCGAATACCAGAATGAAGCGCACTAATAGACTGGAGTACCTATACCTCCCCATCTATCAAAATCTTGCTTCACAACGAGTTTAAATACACACCAAATGTTCGCACCTCGAAACCCGACACCGGCGGCCACCTCATTCTTTCTTTTTCCCGCAAGCCTTTTGAACTTGCAAGTTATAATAACGGTTTGATCATCAACAGGAGAAGTAGCAAGGAAAGAATTTCAGCGAAGTTCATTATTGGAGGGAGACAGCATCAAGGTTCCAGTGCAAGGAGAGTCAAGCACGAGTTTTGCGACGATGAGCTGTCAATCATCAATGCATCACGCCTGTCATTATTCTGACGAAGGAAGGCGCTACAAATGTCTTGTTTTGATGAAGAAACGACTTCCTCTATCGTATTTCTCTCCTTTCTCTCCTTTCTCGTGGATTTACGATCGTAAGCCAATGCCTGAGGTGCGTTGTGTCATGAATTAGATTTAGATCGTGCAGTATATAATTAAGCTATGTCATTACTCTCAAGCGCCCTCTATTGGACCTTGACAGTCTTCCTCCCAATAATACCTCTCGCCTCAGCGGCGGCCTCGGCAATGATGCCCTCAGCCTCAACCTCGGCCATCAGCTTTTGCTCAATCGCGTCCTTCTGCTCTTTGGTCGCGTTCTTGAGAGCGCCCTTGGCAGCCTTGACACGCGCGCGGTACTCGCGGTATTTCAGGTCAGTGCCGAAGATCCTGTCCCACCACCGGAACGACGTGGAGAAGTTGTTGGTGAAGGCCATGTGGTGGAAATCGTGGTGCTCGGCGCCAGACCAGAAAGGGATAATATTGTGCAGGGACCAGGGGAAATCTATTTCAAGTGGTCCTGTTAGCGTCGGAAAATGCAGACTGAATTTTTACTACTAACCGTATCCACTGTGCGAGTCGATAGCTTGGAACAGACGCAGAACGATCCAGATGTAGACGGTGACGATATGGAGGTTCTGCGTGAAGTAGCAGTATAGGAGGGGTCCACAGATGGTACCAGCGCCAAGGATGAATACTTCAGCGGGGTGGGCGTACTCAGCAGCAAGACCGAAAGGCGCTGAGTATTTATGGTGGATTTTGTGGATGTGCTTGTACAGTATACCGGTGTGGAGGGCCTGGTGAGCTATGAGGGTGTTAGAAAATATTTTACAGGATCACAGATATCGGTACGACATACCAACGAAGTGGAAGAAATCCTCAAAGAAGAAGAAAAAGAAGATCTGGGGTGCCATTGTTCTCAAAGCAGGGAAAGGAACCTGATAAGTCTGCATGCCAAGTGCTTCTGCTGTGGGGTGGAAAAGCCAAATCTGCGTATGTACTTTAGTTGTTGCTTGAGAAAGTGTCCGCCTAAGATACTCACTGCTGGGAGTTCGATGGTAAAGTGCGAGAATAGGACTTGCTTGGTGCAAGCCCACTGTTCAGCAGGAGTAGGAATCTTGGTGGGTTGGAGTTTCCATTGACGGAAATATGGTGTTGCGTCAATGATAATCCAGGGAATGCTGCGCCCGAAATATACAATCTGCGAAGATAGTCAGCTCAACAGTATCTTCCAACATATTGCAGAAGATAACAAAGGCAGCTTCGGGCTAAGGGTCTCCTGCGCAGAAGCTGACTTCGAGAGCACGATAGAGCACGAATCTTTCGGGCTCTCGGCACACGGCGAGCCTACGCATCCAATACGCAAATTTACGCTGCCCACGAAGAAGACCACTGCCATAAGGAAGATAGGCAACAAAGCTTACCTCGTGCATCAAGAAACTCATCAAACCCGTCGCAATGACCGGGTTCCCGATCCACACATACCAAGCAACCCACTGCTGCTCGAACCAGGAGAGAGCAGAGAAGTCGGTGCCCGCGTAGAGCTCAGTAAGCACATCAGGGATTGTCGAGTTGAAGGCCATCGTCGGCACTGTGCGGAGAGAAGAAGAGAGCTGGTGTCGTTGAGAAACAGCCTATGGAGGGGGCTCTTTTATGTTCGACCAGGACGCGCCGAGAACTTGCGGTCTGGAATGTAGTGGTAAGAGAAAGAGAGCCGACAATTCGAAAACCTAGAATCCACGAAGAAGAACCACACCACTTTTCTGAAATTCAGAATATTTGTGGCGTGACACTACTCCCATCACGTGTGCATTCTTAATTAAGAGCATTGACTTACCGTCCCTCACCGTCCTCAGCCGTCCTCCCATAGCGAGTGCGTCTAATTTTCATCGTTGACTAGGTTAAATGGCCAGACGATTTTGACTACTATTTTCTCCAACAACAATTATCAGGCAATCTTTCCACGGACTCAGGAGTAAGCAACGGGATCAGGTCCCACTCGCAAAGATTCCTGTCTGAAGGAACCTTTTGCCGACTTTCCGACGACTTTCAGCCTTTGGGGATCTTGTTTATGTTCTGTAAGTGCTGAATCAATTGTAAAAGGGACCTATACTTGCGCAAATGCGTATTAAGTGATTGATACAAGATTGATATTGAGTAGAAACGACTCGGAGTTCCATGTCTGGGCGACAAATTACAACTTCATAATCCAATCAGAATAACATAGCTTTAGAGAAAGGCATTGTAGTGTCCCCGCAAAAGTCCCGGTATGAAAGACAATGCAACTCCAGTTTCGGTCAATTTGGAGCCTTGCTCATCGTGTCACGCACCGTGACCGACGTCTTCCAAACCACAACAACAATTTCTATGGCTTTCTTGCCAACGCTGGACAATCTGAGAGACCGGCTCCAGATGTTCTCTGCAGAGACCACCAACCTCTACGCTATCTGCGATGCACAAGTAACGCAGAAAACCGATGTGGCCTTGATCTGTGCTTCGAGTCATGGCCGACCACCACCGACATCTTTGCGCCCTACTTTGCCAACGGAGGTACTAGATATCGTGTTTGCGATGCTCTCGAAGGAGAACCTGAAACCGCTGCTTTACGCGAACTCGTTTATATCGGCTTTGGCGCTACGGAGGTTGTATCATGACGTTGTGCTCGACCGACCAGCAATCATCGTAGCATTTTTGCAGACGGTGCTAGCCAGCGATCGGCTGCCGTTGCTCGTGAGGCGGCTGGATATCAACGCCTCCAGATCGGAGACAAACATAGCACCGACATATCTTACCCAAATTGCTCTTTCTACAGACCTGCCATTGCCTAAGACCCACAAAATCAAGGCGATACCAACGCGCAATTTTTATATGCTTCTGGCGAAAGGACTACGAAGCATGCGTAGACTGGTGTCGCTCACCATAGAGCTTCCGAAGACACACACCCCGCTCTGGATCTTCGACGACTGCACCTTCCACCTTCGCCAGTTCACGACGTCCATGTACTGTCGCCGCCCCCTTGCTCGATTTCTCGAGGCCCAGCCCAGCATCACCGATCTCACCCTGCGCGGGTACCAGACGGACTCGCTCATGCTCCTGCCGTTTATGCACCCCGTAATGTCCACTATACAGCCGGTGGCCGCCGTACCTGCAGATGTCGAGTTAGGCAAAGAGGTGTTCTCGCTCTCCCCCGATGCCCTCCCCAACTTGCGCACATTCAATGTGGTGCATGCAGATGCAGACCTCGTGCGGTCGGTCGTCTCTGGCCGTCCTGTCGAGATTGTGTCGCTACCTCTCTTTCCAGAACGTAGTCTCGCGAGCCTTGACGCACTGCAGGCGTCCAGTGCACCCCTGAAGAGACTCAGCGTCATTAGCTTTGACCCTACTGCAGCAGGGTTTCTTTTCGAGGCCCTTGCACGTCGCTTTGTCGATCTGGAAGCTCTGCATTTGGTGATGCTTATGGCGGAGTATGACAAAGTAAGCAACATCCAGTTCGGTGATTTATAAAGGATCCTGAACGGTCATCTTATCCAGGAATCACTGGAACAATCAGCCCACGTTCTCTCAGCCTTCAGGCGCCTGAAGGTACACTCCTATCAGTATATATCTATGTTTACACCTCTCACTCACAAATCTAAACCAAAGTACATCACTTACATGGCAGCGCCTGCCCACCCGACCCCAATCCCCTCAATTCCATTTCCGACACCCCCTACAATGTCGTCTACTGCCAACCCGAATATTACTACTCCCCCTTCAACTGCTCCCATCCCAAACCCTAATCCAACGGCCGCTCCCACCCGTGATGTTGACGCTAGTAAAGGAGAAGCTGACATCGCGGTCCTATGGCACGGCGCGTGTCCTACGTTGCGCACAATCATACTTCCAGAGGGCCGTGTGTGGTTCCAGAAATCCGCACCTCAGCCTGCGGTACCTGCTGCTGGAGCAGCTTGCAGTAGTACTAATCGTGCGGGACCGCCTGCCGGTGGGGATGTGCAGCCGCCTGCGCCCGTGATTTGGGAAGCGCTATAACTTTAAGGTTATTGTATCTTTGTATGTATGGAAGTCTTGAATAATGTTTGTGAGTGTTCGTCTTCGTTCGGGCTTTGGGCGTTTATAAATATATCTTCTAGGACTTGTATCGTTATAGATCGTGCATGCAACTTCAAAGGGCTCATATGGCACGGACGCCTCCCTGCCCCTCAATTATATTGGCTGTAAGGAAAAATTATATATTCCAACGATACTTTCATCGTTCAGCTTGGATGCTATTCGAACTTGTTCTCTTGTTCTGGCTTCCTATCTAGACCAAGAGTTCTGACATTGGGATATCGTTGGGCATCGACGTTGCTGATATAGACCCAATATTTAACTAGTAAGGAATACAGCAGCTGTATCAAGACCGCAGAATCAGGAAAAACAATCTTCGTTGGACGATAAGGCTTTGGAACCGCTACCATTGCCTGAGTATTGTTTACTTCGGTACTTCTCCAACAAGGACATGAAAAGAAGCTCATTGTTTTCTTTGGAAAAGATTCAACGCCGGACCCCCTCCTGCTGGTGACCGTATCAAATCCAGATTTGACGCGAAGAAGTAGCAAGTCAGATCTTCTTCTGCGGCAGGGACTAGGCGACTATACTTAGGTGGACACGGCGTTTTTGGGAGGATGGTGACCCTTGCTGTAAGCTGGAGACCCCATGATCGATCGTGTTCTGCTTGGCCTCGCCGCCACCGTCCACGCACTGATGCAGCTTGACTCGTCGGACCGCACTAGAGGTGTGGAGTAGAGTTGGTTGACGGGCGTCTTTGATCTTACCTGCCATCCGTTTTGACAGAAAGCGGTGTCGGTGGCTCGATTGCTGCTTCATTGGTGCTATTAAGAGGTTCATCGAGCAATTATCAAAGGGTGTTTTGTTCTGCACTCCGATCCATTTGAACTGACAATTCATTTCTGAGGGGTATCTTTGGTAGTGCTTCTACAATTACTTGAAGCCGTTGCAAAACATTTCTTCTGTCATGACCCATGAGCGTTCTATGAGAGCAAATATTAATAGCTTATTCCGCCGCGCACATACAAAGCAATCGAAGTCCCACATACTGCCATCGATGTGTATATTTTATAAACTAAAGTTATGCGTACGCGAAGCAGCTGGAAAAGCCGCAGCCTTTGTGTATGAACGCCACATTGACATACAATCTTTCTTTGGCTTTCTGTGGTGGTAAGTTTGTTCTGCGGATAAGAAATCACCGGAGACAAATGCTCCGAGGGGTCTTCTCGAGATGAGATTCGTAACATTCACAGGTTCCGTGTAGAGAGAAAAATGGATACGCTTTAGCAGCGCGTCCTGTACTCATCACCGGTATTTTACCTGTAAAGGCAAGATTCAATGGCATCTTGAGCCCATAATTGCATAAATTCCGGCGCTTATGTTTCCGGACCGTGTGGAAATCTCCATGACAAGTGTGGGCAATACCGGCGAAGAGCACGCCTGTTGTCTTTGAACTCGGACGCCCACATCGACTGCGAATGACAATCTCTTCGATCAACTATCATCGGTTCCGGACAATCCGGGGAAGTCCAAAACATTAAACAGAGACAGGAATCTCATACAAGGGTTCTGTCTTCGTGTCTATGTGGCGAGTCCTCAGGATGGTCTCAGGTCCTTTGCAAGGTCAATTAACCGGCAATGCCAAAATTTCAGACCAAACAAGAACACGTTCTGCGGAATAGTCAAACACTGTCCTAGAGACTTTAAAGGGGACAACATATCCTCCAGGTCTTCTATCGTGTTCCTTGATATGCCAACCAGCCCAGTGACAATTAGGCATCAAAGAACTCTCAGCAACTTCACATCCGCCGAAACGACAACCCGTTCTCGTGATCGCCCAGCGCTGTTACGGAACGGAGAAGAATCTCTTTCAACATAAAACTGCAGAAGATAACAAACATACGCGAACTTCAGCAAGAATAGATCCCATCAAGAGACCTGGTCGCAGCTGTGAACTTCCTTGCGTCATTTATAACGAACGCGCAACCGCCACCTGCGAATATATCTCGACCTCTTGCACACGCAATACGCGTGGCACTTCTATCCATTCATCAAGCCAAAGACTTCGGAGAAGTATTGGAACATCCTCGTCTTCTATCACCATTGAATAGGACGCCGAATTCAATCGGGTAGAAGTATTTATTGTGGGCTGGATAGACTCGAAGGTGAATTTTTTGTCTCTCCTTTTGCCGAAATACCGAGCGTCTCAAAGATTCGCCGTCCCCCAGCCATACTTAATTGGTCCCTCCAGACCCTATAAAAACTATTTGATGATAGCCTATCCTCGTTGCAAATGTTACATACGACGGAACAGTAGTCCCCCTCCCATTTCCCACTTTCCCAACATCGCCCCGGATAAAGCGCGTCAAATTGCTTCCATCGACGCCGACATACTTCGAACGGAAGACGCTATTGTCTCGCTCGTCAGACAGCGCGCTTTGCTCAAACGTAAGCGGAATGCTTTCGCGCCTGCAGTCAACCTTCCACCAGAGATCCTTGCGATGATTTTCGAATTTGCGTGTCAGCCAAGCTCAGACGAAGAATCGCGCACAGCCGACGTTGAGGACCGCTGTGAAATGTGCCCAGGTGGTTCAAATCTCGGTCTATTCATCGGGTCTGGCGCTCTCACGCCATTGTACATAGGGACGGTGTGCTCAGTATGGAGGAACATGGCAAAGAGCGCATCGCAGTTGTGGAATACTGTTAACGTGCGGGTTAGCCATAAACACTCTGAGGCGCAGGCCGCTTTGCTTCGCTACTGGCTTTCCAACTCTGGACAGCGCCCACTCACCGTGAGGCTCATAGAGGACGACGATACCGAAAACGATGATTATGATTATGGCGATGATTCTTGGGGTATCAACGTTACATCCACTGCAGTTATCAATGTGCTCATGACGCAGGTGCACAGATTATACACCCTCGATCTATTCCTACCTAGCACATGGAAGCCTGCTTTGACGCGCATAGCACACAATCTGCCGCTACTCACCCACCTCACGTTACGCACTGCGGACGGTAGTCCAGCGCTTCCGCGCGTCGATTTCTTTGCAGACGCGCCCCTGCTACGCGAGGTCACCCTCGTAGGATACTCTGTTGCAGACGTCTCCCTTCCGTGGGCACAACTTGAGCGCCTAGACGGAGAATACTTCAGCGCGTTTGAGTGCCTTGAGACACTTCGTCTCTGCCCGCGACTGCGCCGGTGCGCGCTTGAGCAGTTGTACCGCGGCATCTTCCCAATAACACCCGCGCCAATAACACACACCGCGCTCGAAGCGCTCGAGTTGCTCGTTGATACCTCGACCGAGCTGGGGACGCTTCTCGGGGCACTTACCCTGCCCGCTTTGCGTTCGTTCGTGCTTTCAATACCCGACGAGGAACCGCTGATTCCAAGGGTCCTTCCGCTCATTGCACGCTCGGCGTGCGCTCTAGAGACGCTGCATTTGGTCGGCGTGACGCCGGACGAGACTGACCTAGTGTCATGTCTTACGATGCTCCCTGGGTTACGAAAGCTACTGCTCTTGAACCCGATAACGGAGAGTGGCGCAAAGCTCACTCAACGGATGCTTGATCTGATGAACCCTGCGAAGGTAGGGAAAGTTGTAGGAGAGCGCCAAAGAAGCGATGAAAATACGGACAATTGGTTGGATTCCTGTCTCGTCCCGAACTTGGAGTCAATTGTCTACCAAGGAGCTATTGCGTTTACTCCTCATGCGTTAGTCGAATTCCTCACAGATCGATGGTATTGTACCGCTTCACAATCACTGGACGACTCTATCTCTATGTACGATCCTCCAAAGACTTATGCGTCAGTGGCGAGACTAAACTCAACAACATTCACGACACCAATACCGATTCGGTTTGAGGGTACGGACGCTGCCATTATTCAGGAGCTCCGGCGACAGGGTATGCATGTGGAGTTCTTGGTGGACCCACACGCGGACTGAATATCTGGCGTTGATTTTCCACCACTCCGTGCTTGCTAAGAACGGTGGCCCTTACATGTAAAACCCCATGTGCCCATGGCCTTGTGGATCATACGCACTGGTTGGAGGCCACACAGATATATGTTCCCTGCTGCCCATCGTAGTCAACGCTTAAACATCCCTCTCTTAGCTTCGGGTACGACATGTATCTTACTCTACGACTCTCAGTTCCGTGAATTATCCGCCTCAAGTGATGGAAAAAAGCAAGAGGGGAGCGAACTCAAACTTGAATTTACGGAAACGTACTCTACATGCAGAACACATTGACTCCCAAGTTGAACGTGAATACATAGATTTTACAACATGTCATGTTCCTTGGGGCCTGGTTTTTGGAGGGTGGCCTACAATTATTTATACCACCTGTACAATATGCGGCCTTAGACCATGCCGTCCATGAAGTTTGACTTCTTGTAGTCCATGTCCTGTATCCATTAATATTAGAGGCATTTATTTCATAACGAAGACGAGGACTACTCACTCTATCGACTTGAGATTGGTGGTCAACGACAATGTGAACTCCGTTTTCTGTGTTAGTTCTACCTCGAGACATACCCTCCATGGCGATGGAGTTCCACTCTCGTCCACTTCCAGTTGCACTGCTTTGCGACTTAGCAGCGATATGCTGACGAGAGTTGAGCCTACAGGATGGTGAGTCATTAAATAGATCTACAGAGTGATAGATGAACATACGTCGCCAGTGCACTGTTCATGTATACTGTAAAAACCAAACTTATTCAGTGCCCACTCTTGAGGTTGATGGTATTATGCACGCACATTTCCCGCTCAGCAACAGTCCGATGAAGAAATAATAGGTCCCTGGAACAGAGATGAACTGTACAACGTACTGACATTAGGATCACATTGATGGGAGATACACACGTGAAAGCTTACCACAATCATATTGACCGCTGCACATAGCGCAGTTAGTACACCGCGATTAATTGCATTGATCATTAGCGTGTTCAGCAAACTGTTCGTGCTATGGACAGAGGTGTCAGATTATAACGCTCAAACAGCTAGCTAACGCGTTCTTACGATTTGATTTGACCTTTGTGCTTTCGCAAATTCCAGAGAAGAGAAGACGTGATAACCAGATCACAACAAAGTGAAGAAGCTGCCTCCAACGTTGTGATGGGCTGCAGAGTTGAGGAATACGTGAGGCATTGAAAGCAGGCGAATTGAAAGTGTAGACATACCACTGTCCTATCCAACTCAGTAAGAATATGAAGTTTGACACTACACGTCTATGAGAATCCCAATTTATCGCATGAATTATAAGGAAAGACGAACGTGAGGACTGTTTGCGCTACAAGTCAAGATATTAGTTGAAGTTGCCATAAATAACTCATGAGCGCTTACCAAGGCCAGCGCCTAAAATAGATCATGAACTCCGTAATTAGACGCCTTTACCAATTTGGCTCATTGAACAACGAAACACACCGATTTGCGTCAACGCAAGTATCACCTAGGACCTCGCCTTCAGCATAAACTGGGACAGGAGGAACAAAAATGGACCTACAACTATCGCTGGGATGATCTTGTTCTTTTTGTTCACTAAAAAAGATTTCAACCGGCCGTCAACGGAGGAGAGCACGGGCAGGGGCTTACAAACGTAGATGCAGTAGCCAAAGTATCTATATTTTGATTAGAAAACTCCTTCGACCCCGACTGACACCGCAAGATCACTCACAATTGAACCACGAAAGCGGATAGGTACTGTGTGGCACTGATGGTTAGAAAACGCCGAGGCAAAAAAAGCGATGGTGTTCACCGTAGCGAAAAGTTGCGCCTGAGATTTAAAGACATCACTTTATTAGTCAGATGTTACCTATCTCTAATCTATAAGCTTACCGAATCTTGCCTGCGAGTGTCAGTGTCAGATGAGCGAAAAAGACCTCTTAAGTTGAAGTTCATGACTTGCCAGTAAATCACCAAGAGGTTGGGAACGTTTCCGAAATTGTCGATGAGATAAAAGTAGGTGATTTGAAAGAATGTGACGATTTGAAATGTTTCGATTATACTGGAGAACAAGGTAAACCATACAGAACGACAAGCAGAATGAAGGAACTCACACTAATAAAATTACCTGTAGCAGGCGGAGCAGGCGCTCTTGTGAGTAGCAAGTAGGGGGGATGGACAAGGATACATACCATGCCTTTGATACCCCAATTATCTTTGGAATACCAATGAAAGTACAACCATGCTTGCAGCAAGCCACAGCCCTGGAGACTAACGAATTTTCAGTACATAGCGTTCGCAAATTAGGATATAACTCACAGCGTCTGTAGCCAGATTGCTACCAGCCAAACTCCAAATGTTGAATCAAGGGGACTGGCCATTCTGTGGTGTTGTCTTTGGGGCGCGTGAGCCAAATGTCAGACTTATATATGATTCTATTTCTATTTCTTAACGAGAAGTTGGAACATTATCCGACGACCCTGGCGCTTCGTGAGGAATCACAATCATAACGAGAACTAGTGATGATGGTCGTGAATATTCACCCACTTCAATCCCAACCCAACAGCTAAGCGCCATCAAGGCGGAAAATACTGCTCCACGTGTGCTGTTGCATACTGAGAATAATTTTTGACCTCACCTTGACCGTCTTCGATATATCTTGGCTGAGAAGGACAGCTGAATTTTTTTTTTTTTGGAAAATAGATGCGCTAGGAACATTCTTTATCTATGTCCTCTTCCATCCTGACGGGCCCTTTCGGCCAACCCTGTCAAGTCTCGAAAAGGCTTTGTGGCCTGAAAAGTCACTTCATGCCTGACGCCCCATGAGCCACTGCGAAACCCCGAAAAACCAAAAGAGGTTTAGACTGTGGGCTGTTGATCCAGACTTGTCAAACCTATTTCTATTTTCAGTTCCAAGATACGGGTGCGCTGCGGGATACCCAGCGAGCTCGAAGTCCCATGCATCGTGCACATGCAAAAACCCATCCAAAGACTCGGAACGCAATGTCAAGAGATCTGTTGAAATATTTTACCCGTGAAATGTCAAAGAAATTTTTGAAGTCAGTGGACTTCTCTGAACCTAGGATCTGCCGTGGCTCGTGCGAGTGTGCGTCGTCTCGCGTCGACAATTCTGGTCTGATTGAGTGGCTTTGTGGGCCTTGATAGCACACACCCAGGTTTCCTCAGCAACAGCTGAGTTCTTGACACTTCTCTTCTTTTTCTCTCAAAGGAACGTATATATGGGGTATGGAACGCATTCCCGTTTCCGAAATCCGACACCCCACAAACAGGATACGTAGCTTTCCGATTCAAATGGAGAGTCGAAAATGTATACGTGTGAGCGCTTTTGTCATGACCCTCAAGTTGCGCTTGATTTTGATTCGAAAACAAGCGCGACTTGAAGTGTATCAAAAATTTCGAGACACCATTACGGAAAGAACGAATTGGCTGATCATACTGTTTACATTGGCCTTGTATTCCTTTCAGTTGTGAAACGTATTGTATTCTGTTCAGATGAACTAGTAGAGTAGTACGTAAGTTAAGTCGACTCTTGTGTCGAACAATTCCCATCCACCTAGATTATTTGGAGATATGTTCAAACACAAGCGCAAAGTCTCTTAGAGACAGACCTGGATCGAAGAAAGCGCCAGCTCCGGAAAGTCATGCATAGCCTGACATTTCACGTTAGCGCAAGTCTCGACAAATCATATAGAAGGGGGACGCACGAAATGATTGCCGCCGGGAATGGTCTTGAAACGAATTGGAAGCGCTTTCTTCTCAGCCTCAGCCTCCAGCTGCCATGCGGCCCATACAATATTGTATGGAACCTCCTCGCCATAGAGCACGACGAACGGAATGTCGTTCCACTGTTTACGCGTATCAGCGTCGAACAACGCCTTGGCGCGCAGGATACGGTGCGCGGGCTGGAAGTGCCGGTCGGCGATGTGGTTGTCCGCAGCGGGGCCTGCACTGAAGTCTACCATCTTCAGAAGTTGGGGGAAAGGCATCCCTGTAAATGTGGCCGTCTTGACTGGGGTGTCGACTTTGTACACGAGTTTGTAGCAATCCTTCTGTTCGAGTTCGACGTGAGGGAAATATTGCGCGATCCATTGGCCAAAGGCAGGTCCCCGTTCCTCTGGCTTGAGTGTTTCATCATAAAGAGGGACCCAGCCTCCTGAGGGAGGGTCTTCGATTCCATGAGCAGTTGCTGGAGGGTCTATCCGAATTTTGGACCCGTCAGTCTGAATGCGATCGAATCTTCCAAGCGGTACTCACCCCACCAAATGATGGTTTTGACGCTAGCAGTCACTCTAGTCTTGATTTCAGGGTCAACGTTATCGATAGACGCGACGATAGCGTTGATAAAGGCCGTGCCCAGAGACCAGCCAGATAGAACCACACTTTTCAGACCAAGTTCTTGTATGATCTTGTCTACGAAGAGTAAGAGATATTCGCCCTGCTTCAACAAGGCTGCTGCATTATCCGCCGGGAGGTGTGACGCATCGAAGGCCTGAGCTTCCTCGGGGGTGTACGGAGTAGAGCCTGGATACAGCCGCCGATTGGGTAGCATAAGACGATAGCCCGCGGCCGGAGCACTAGTGAACATGCGCTCAAAAACTCCTGTTGGTTCAAAAATTCACTCTTAAATTCTGCTATGATACCGCGAAAAATATACAGACTAACCGTTGTGGTAGGTATGTCCATGGATTATGACAATGGTGGTATAGTCGTCAGTCTTGTTCAGAGGCACCCCACTATCGAGATACGCGAACTCGATGTCGTCTGCAACTTTCATGTTCTGCATGTTGAGTATATGTTGGGAGGAGTTTCCGTGCGTCGTAGAGCTACAAAATAAGAGACGATTGGGGCTGAACAAACATTTGTCGACTTATAGTAAAGCGCGAGTATGAACATGTGTGGGCGCGCAATCAGAGGGCGATCAGAAGTGATGGGACCCACTTTGTGAAGATGTTAGAAAGTTGACTTCATGAATTCGGCTAGCTGTAAATAGGAAGTCAGAATTGTCATAAGGAGCATAGTCCGATCGATGTAATGAATGCAATCTAGGGACGCAAGAAGGGCTCGATGCTGAACGGCATACCCCAAGCGCCTTGATGTTCATCACATCGTTGCCAAGTTTGAAGACCACCGCATTCCGGAGATAAGCACGCATGGTTCAGGCATAAGTAGATGTGTACACGCCACTGGTTTCTGAAAAAAAATTTTGTGGTTACGATAACTTACGAAGGTATCCTTAGATTGATTGATTAAACTTCTCCTTGGAGTACAGGAGAACTTATACGCTTTCAGCACAAAGGGAAGCACGAATTCGTAGATTTGATACTCACGGAGCCCGAACCTTCAAGGTGAAGGGCAAGCTAGATTTCGCCGTGACCTCACACTGGAATCTTTGGCCCGTGATCATAGAGCACATGGTCTGTTCCTGGTAAAAGTTGTTCACGACGCAGATAACAGGGACAAAAAAATGAAGGGACAAACTTTTATATATCATGAATCGCTGAGGAATACATTGCTACTCGGTTGAACTGAATGTCCACCTCAACGAAGTCGTTGGGAGAGCTGTTCTAGCGATTCGAAGATGCTAGTGTTGGCGAGTTATCTCGGTACGTCGGAAAAGACAGGTGGTGCTCAGAGAAACCGCACCGTCATAATATAATAACTTAGTAAGGAAGCCTTTAAGAGTCCGTGGCATGTTAAGTAGTTGACAAGAGGTCCAGCGTTGTCCGTCTTTCGTTTTGAGTCTATCGCCACAACGTATCGCGTATCGTCGTCGTTCGCCTGGACAGCTGGGGAGACTCGGTTGGCTGACTATTGAATAGAAGAATTTTGTTTGGGTTCCTTGTATTCGCGAAGATACAACGAAACAAGGAGCTTGTATTCCCCCGTGTATTGGCGACTTGACGAAACTGAGTGGGATCCAACGCGTAGAGGCATTTGAAGTCGAAATGGATACAGCGGGCTTGGATTAAAATTATAGAAATAGTCGATACATACTATACAAGTGTGGTATACATCGTTCGTGCTGGGGGAGTCTATTCTGAGATTTCAGAGAGACTTTCGAGAAGTACGTACTTACCTAGATTATCGTAACAAAAAAACTTGGATAAGATATGCCTACAGCGACTGAAGGTCATGATGGGGAGGACGGTAGGGGTACCGTCATCGTATTCTGCACACTAGGTTGTGCATCTGTTGTGCTGGTCCGCTCGGGAATCGTGTCCTCCAGACGGACGCTGCCCCTCCTGTCGCAGTGCGTCAGACAGGAGCAGAGGTTCTCTGTACAGCTATGACCTGTTGGTAACCCCCAATAAGGCGCTGACCCAAAATCATTATCGCCAATACCTATAATCGCACGTACGATGTGAGGCGAAATCTAAGCAGATTCCTGCACAGATGTCTAGACATGTTGTCAAAATGATACCACAGATTTCGGCCATGGCTGCAGAGGGTGCTCAGCAAGCAGATTACGAGCTCCCTGTGTAGATGCAGCTGGTTAATTAGGAGCAGTTGTACGCTCAGTAGCTGAAATCTTGCAACCGTGACGCGGTGCAGTTGTGTACTACTATTTACAATATTTGTACCCGTTTCAACCAAGTTTCAACCTGTTATTAAGTTTTCTAACGCAATTGCTGCAAGAAATATCATTTTCTACGTGAAGTTCAACACAATCCACTCCGGCTGCTTGAAGGAGAAAGGAAAGCAGGCACACAAAGTGGTTCGTTGTCGAACGCGTCACGACGCGTGAGCGCCAGGGGGAACGGAATTGAAACGGAGTAGCAGAAAAACGTCAAAACGAGCCCAAATTTTTTTTCACAGAAACGTATGTATAATAGGCAAAGCAATGAAAGCAGAGATTAGTCCAGGAAAACCGACCTACGAAAAGGAGGTGCAAGTAATGTTTGGTCGTGTTTGCAGAAAACCAGAGAATGATTGCTCGCTACGCTCGCAATTAGGCTGCAGTTCTACACTCATATTGCCATTTTGACATCGACTTTTGTCGCATGGACGCATCCTCATCTAGGGGAGCCAGAGGACGCGGGGCTGGCCTTAACCGCGAAGCTGGTGGGATTCGAGGGCGCTCCAGAAACAGGCATTGGCAAGCACCCGACAGTGGCACTGCGCGAACTACGCCCAACCACGTAGACGGCGAGCGCTGGGAACGAGGAGGTCATCGCGGCGCTGGACGAGGAAGAGGGTCAACCAGGGGTGCCGTTAGAACGTTCCCCAACGTGTCTCTTCGGCTGGTTACACCAGCACCACCACAACATCAATCCTTCGACCCATATCCAGAGGTCGTGCCAGCTCCCGAATTTATCAACCAAGAGGACGACGAAAATGACGAAGTGGAGGAAGTAGGTGGGCTCGCACCAATTCATGAGCCAGTGTTCTCTACGCCTGAAGAATTTGAGCAATTCTACCAAGAGGTGCGCACTTTTGTCATTGGGAGTTGACCACTTCTCAGCATTTGTTCAAAGCTGGTGAAAGCTCGAGAACAGGAACGAAAATTGGCGATTGCAGAGGGGAAGATGGACGATCCGCTGGTCCCTAAACGCCTAGAGGATGCCATCACTATTGTCGGCACATGCATGGATATGTGCCCAAGATTCGAGCGCTATCGACGCGAACGCGAGAACAACCTCGGAAATTGGGAAGTGGTGAGTTTACAATTCCATTAACCTGGAAAAAAAAAACCTCAAATGCCGCAAAGATCGAAGGGACAAAACACATCGACCATAACCGCGTCGTCAAAATGTACGAACGCGGTGCAGGCGATAAAGTCATTCCCTCGGATTTGAGGCCGCCCCTTGTTCTTAAGAAAACACTTGACTATCTTTTCCATGATCTGCTACCGCGCGGAGGCTTCCACGAAACCGCTGGCTTCATTCGCGACCGCACTCGCGCAGTGCGCAATGATTTTACTATGCAACACGTCGCCAACGAGATCGCCATTGAATGCCACGACCGATGCGTGCGCTTTCATATATTAGCGCTTCACGTCGAGAGAGACGTCCCCGGTTTCTCTATGGAGTTGGAAGATCAACAGCTCATGAACGGTGAGTTCAAACACTCGCCAGCCCTTCTAATCCTAAATCAAAAAAATTTCAAGCTCTTCAAAGTCTCAAGGAGTTTTATACGGACCAAAGAGGGTGTTATCAATCACCAACAGAGCTCGAAATGCGTATCTACCACCGTCTAATTCACATTCGCGACCAAAGACATCACCCCGATGACACGCCGGAGCATATCCTCCAACACCCCGTATTCAAATTGACGACCGCATTCCGTCTGCACGTCCAGGAGAAGAGCGCCCCGTTAAAAAAGAACTCGACGTTGGTCGTGGGGCCCGAGGGCATGCTGATCTTCGCGGAGCTAGCGCGCGTGCTAAACGAGCAGGGGAGCAAGGTCATGGTGTACCTCGTAGCGTGTATCCTTGAGCGCCTGTTTGGGAAGGACACGATCGATGATATAGATTTGCTGAGGGGGGATCTGACGTTTCCTGAGATCATCGATGGAGTTTCTACTCATCACAGCCGGGTTGCGGAGGTCCCAGCAGGGGCGATGGCAGAGGCGGAGATGGAGGAGAATGACGAAGAAGGCCAGGATGAAGACGGAGAAGAATACTATCCAGAGGAAGAGGACGACGGAGCAGCCCCAGAACCAGCTCTTCAACCTCAACCTCAACCGACAGCCTCCGTTCCAAGAACATGGCCTGCAAATGCGGCAACCCCACAGGCCCCAAAACCTATCCCCGCTGCTGCTTCCGCATTTGCTGGTATTGTCGCTACCCCCAACGTTTTTGGGCCCCAGTCTATCTTTGGTGCGCAAAAACCTGCAACTCCGTCATTATTTGGGGGGCAGACACCTTCAGTCTTTGGTAACATCTTCGGCGGCCCTGCTGCTACTCCCCCTTCGACGTCTGTGTTCTCTGCTGCTCCGGCAGCCCCTTCGCTTTTCTCTGCTGCTACTATTACATCGACGCCATCTAATTTCTTCAGTCAGTTTCTCTTTGTTTGTCTTCATTGAGCCAAACTAATACGCTAATAGATATCAAATCGACAACACCATTTGCCGCTGCATCTTCACCACAACAGCCCAACATCTTCGGAGGTGCCGTGAACGGATCCCCATTCTCCAACCCTAGTGGTGTATCTTCCACCCAAAATCTTCCTGCTCCGACATCTTTGACACCGACCGCACCTGCATTTATACCCCCACAGCCTAAGACATCTATATTCTCGCAACCGATTTCTTTCCCTTCCACTCCTACCACCAATGGGATACCTAAATCGGACACAACGGCAACAGCAACGACGATGACGCCTAATCCACCCTCTGCGCATCCATCTACTGCAGAGCCCGAGGCTACTGAATTTTTCAACTTTACTCCGGTGCCTACACCGCCGACGCATTTCAGCAAACCCACACCGCTTCCCTCGAAATCTACGACCCCCCCGTCCGCGCGCCCCGCTATGCCCGCACTCAAAATCGATACTACGCCTTCCGTTTCGTCGAACTCGTCGAATGCTTCGCCAGCGGTAGGGACTACAGCAGCAGCCATGGCAGCGGCAGCAGCATCCCCTCGCGTCCCGCCCCTCATGCCGAAGAAGCAGCCCATCTCACTGCCTACTACGCCGACGACTGTACTCCAACCACCGAGTGCGCATCTAGGGTATCTGAGGAGCACGTTGGAGCGGTCTGGGTCAGGTAGTTCGTCTTTTGGGTCTGCTATGGACTTGAGCTGGGGAGGGAATGGGCCGGAGGTGCTGAGTCCGCTCGTGATGGGATCTCCCGTCGCGGGCGAATCGTCGCGTTCGTTCAATAATTTCACACCGTTGTCGACGCCGAAGGCCACCAAGCGCTTTAGGACTGGCTCGTCCCCACCGCCACCGTCGTCTCCAGTCAGGAAGTCAACTGGCACCTCGTCGACTTTCGGCTTGCCCAAATCGCCCGGTGTCAATGGGAATGGGAAGGGCAAGGCGCGGAACGGGTCGATCAGCGAAGCTGAGGTAAAAGAGATGGAAGGGAAGGCGCTGGCATTTGTGGGTAAGAGCGTGCTTGTGAAGGAGTGTTTCGAGCGTTGGGTGCAGCTTACTACCGATCATGCGGCGTATCTCGAGGCAAGGCAGCGCGATGAGGAATATCGTCTGAAGCTGCGCAAGTCGGTTAATGGCCGGTCAAGCTCTCAGTTTAATTCCAGGCAAGCTAATGGAACCGCATCGCCGTTAGACAAGAAACGGAGGATGTCGTCGTCGATGAACGGTATTGAAGACGGGAGGGTTCATGGGATGTCACCACACAAGAAACGCGCTCGGAAGCGTGCGTCGGGCGAATATCGCCCTCCTAGGACGGATGAAGAACTCGCAAAACGATTCAAAGAGGTGCAACGCATTTTCTTTTCTGGCCTCCTGCTCTGTGTTCCGTGAATACAATTCTAACTTCACTTCTCTTTTCTTCTTCTTCGGCACCGTACCGCACCTTCCACCCCTTTCCAGAACCATGAAGAGCACGAACAGCGCTGGTCGAAAGGATCCTTCTTACAAGACATCCGCAAGAATGTGGCGAAATTGAATTCGGCCACGCTCAAGTTGCCATGGAATGTGTGGCTCTCGATGAATCCTGAGAGCGACGCCACCGCGATATGGTTGGAGCGTAAGTTCGATGTGCCGGCCTCGGGCACTTGGGCATCGGAGGCGGTGTTCTCGATACCGCTTTCTTCTGCTGGTGGTCCAGCTTCGGTTGGATACCCAGGCTTGATAGTGTTTGAGTGCACACCGCTGGGTGATGTGACTGATGAGTTGGAGAAGTGAGTCTTTCCACAATTTTTCTATTCGATCTTGTTCACATGATGGCATTACTCTAGGAAATATCGCGTCTTGGACGATTGTTCACGGTTGAGGGATATTATCAAATCGCTATCCCCAAAACGCCATTTCGTCCCTTCACTTCTGGTCATCTCCTGGGCCGAGCAGGATGAGATCTCAAAAACTTCCGATTTTATTACTATGGTTAGTTGTATTCCTCTCGTCCTTCTATCAAGCTAATAACATTTCTGCGTAGATCCGAAAATTGATAGACGATGCTGTTTTGCGGAGCTACCAAGTTTTCGCCATCACTTCAGGAACGAAGGATCTAGATACCAAGTTGAACGCTACTTTGAACATGCTCACTCTGGACACCGAAGGGCAGCTCGTCAAGTCACTGTCACTGGATAATGCATTCGATTTGTTCGAGCCAGCGTTCAACGCTTTCTCCATGGAGTGGATCGAAAATTGTACAATCAACGGACGATGTAAGTAATTTCATGGTTTATATGTATCACCCATGCTGATCCGGATGTCCTCAGTTAATTGGGTCCTATACGGCCAACTGGTTCAGGCATCCGTTGCCCTGTTGAACGTCATTTTTAGATCTGTTCAAACATTACTGGAGCTCTCTGGTCCGCTGGATATGTTTCCCAATTTTGATCAGCATCAACTCAATGACTCAGAGTATGTCCATGCTGTCTTCACGATTTTTTTTGCGTTTACTTTTACTGATGGTATATAACTCAAGATCTTGTTATGATACTGTCAACCAGTGGCTCTCAACCCTCGGTTCACGAGATGATGCTGAACTGATTGCGTTGGATTTGCAGTCCCATCGGAATCTAGGACAAGGTTTGCTTGATTGATTCCCCCGGTGAATTGCGTAAATCTCAGTTGTTCTTTGGTATCCAGATTTTCCAGGAAAGATATTCATTGATCACCTCTTCGAATCGAACCAGACCCGATTTGAACAAATATACCGCAAGACTATACCTGGTGTACACGCTGTTTTGATCACCAGTATCACCACGTCACTGGATTCATTTAAGGACGCCATTCGGCCCCACCAGTTGAAATTAAGCCAGGTGTACAACTTTAATGCTAGAAGATCACCTAAGCGGCGAGCATATTCTGTGAGCACAAGCGAACCGACTGGCAGGTATGTCTATTTTTTCCTTCGCTCTCTGTATCACTCATGAACTCATCTTTTTGCCCGTAGCCCTGAGGCCAAGCGCCCTCGTCTTTCTGCCTCTATGGCTTCTTCAGCCAACGGTGACGAGATCGACGACCCGGATGGTATCCGTACCGTACCCACGACACCAACGATGAACGGAAATCGTCGAATACAGACCCCATCGCCTACTGGAAGCGCTAGTTCTGCGGCCGTCACCGATATCGAGCGTCCCACCGTCACTGTAGCAATGCTGCGTGCGCTTACCAGAGATCTCAAGAAGAAATATGCCGTTGGATCGTGATTTCTGTTTCTTCTTTTTTCTTTCACATTTCATGTTACATTTCATATCATTGTATTGTCCTTATCACTTGTATTAACTCATCATTGGACGTCGCATTCAATTCTTTTCGGGTTTCTTTGCATTGTATTCCCTGGAGGCATTTAAGATGGCATGTTCAACCAGTCACTCGACACAACTCAGCGGTACCGCAATGGGATCTCACTATGGGCCTGTTCTTCCACGGAATTATTTGTATACGTACGTCCCAGCCACATGGTGTCGTAACTTGGGACGAACATTCACGAATGCTTATCATGAACAGGCGCAAAATCTCGGCTCCACGCTCGATGAGGCCCCTAGCATCTACAGCTGACCTTTCCATCGACATAATCGCTCCGCCAAGCGGGGATTGATATATTTCAATGTTCAAATGCTCCGTCCAGGTGACTACTACTGAATAGATTGTCAGAACGTTACTCGAAATTTAAGCTTTTATATGTCAAATCCAACAACCCTTATATATGAAGATATTTTACTAGGGGGTCCAACGATGTACATCATTATCATCGTCTGTGCATCGTACCATGGCATCTACTCACTTTGAAATTCCAGATCCGGTAAACAGAGTTGCTCCTCTTCCTAACTGTTTGCCATGTTTCATCGTGGCTGTTATCCTCCTCTTCTCTATCGTGTGGATTCGCTTTCGACGACTACTGAAAACCAGGGCGCTTCCGTATCCTCCTGGACCAAAACCCGGATTAATCTTTGGAAACATCAAAGATTTCCTGAAACACCGACCGTGGCTCAAATTTACAGAATGGAAAAAGGCTTACCGTGACGTGTTTCATTTGCGTGAAAGCTTATTGTCCTAACAGTACATTACAGGCAATGTAATACATCTTCAACTCTTAGGGCAACACTATATCATTCTTAACTCCTTGGAAGCGGCGAAAGATCTTCTGGAAAAGCGGTCTGCCAAATATTCTGGCCGACCTCTTTACGTACTACTAGTGGCGACTGGCTTTTTGCAGTATGGGCCGACATGGCGCAAACATAGAAATATGTTTCGAAATTCAATGATTAGAGCCAGTGGACTTCAATCCCTTCGTCCAACACATCTAAAGAAAGTGGAAGGCCTCCTCAACAATTTACTCTGTACTCCAGATCATTTTCTGGAGCATTGCAAAACGTGAGCTATCGCACATAGGATGAGCCTGCGCTCATGTAAATCCAGGTATGCGGCAGCCATCATCATGTCTACGGTTCACGGACACGACATTACCCCCTAAAACGATGTCTTTGTCGAAATGACAGACGTGGTGATGACCAAGATGGGAATCGTCCTCGTATCCAAAACGTCGTATTGATGAATGCGTTCCCTATCCTTCGTTTCATCCCCTCGTGGTTTCCCGGTGCTGCAGCTAAGCGGACGGCACTGCAAGGAAGAGCAGAGGTCCAGAGGATGTTCGACTTGCCTTTCGTAATGGTTCAACAGAGCATGGTATTAGCACGACATTCTCCGTAGAGGCTCATGTTCCTGCTAACCCGTTTTGTTGTTCTCAATTATAGAAGTCAGTAACGGCGAAACCTTCTATTGTCTCCGAGTCTTTGCAGGACTGCACCTCGGAAGAAGATGCTAATACCGTCAAAGAAATGGCTGGCTCAGCTTATGGAGGTGAGCTCTATGGCAGAATTTTATCATCCACTCAAGTATTATGATGCAATGGTGAACTTGACAACCACTTAGCTGGAGCAGATACGGTAAGTATATCATTTTGGAGGTTGTCGGGCTCTCATTACACCTCACTTTCTCGAATAGACAGCGGCTACGTACCTTGGGCAATTTTCTGTATCTAATGCTAAGCCACCCAAATGTTCAGTCAAAGGCTCGCAGAGAATTGGACCTAGTTGTAGGCTTGGAAAATCTACCAATTTTTGAGCATCGTAAATTCCTGCCTTATACCGACGCTATCTTGAAAGAAGTTTTACGCTGGATGCCCGTGGAGTCCCTTGGAGTGTTTCATTCCTTCAGCGAAGACGATGTATACAAATCGTATCATATACCAAAGGGTACGCAACTTGACTCCACGCAACCCTTCTCAAAATACAAATACTGAAGAGACTGCAGGAGCATTAGTTGTATCGATTTTCGGACATCTGGTACTATACACTTTTCTCATCACATTTCGAATCTAGGCTCATTCACTCGTTATCAGGGCTATCAACCACGATCCAGTAGTTTTTCCCGAGCCAGAGGACTTTATACCAGAGCGTTTTCTAGATCGGAATGGAGGCAATCAAGATGGTCCTGAAATGGGGAGCTTCGGTTTCGGAAGACGGTGCGGATCTAGTTGATATCGTTCCTGTTATGTTGTTGACATTTTGGGGCGCGCCAGAATATGCGTTGGCGAATATCTAGTGTCTGAAGTCGTAAGTCTAACATTATAAGAAGTATAGTTGCTGAATACCTCCAAAAGTGTGGCTAGCGATGGTCAGCATACTCCATGCATTCGAAATCTTACCTAAGCAAGAAAAATTGGGAAACGACTTAATACCTGAAGCAACAACATACACGGATGGCGCTGTCATGTATGTTGAGACTTATCGTATCCAGTTCTTACCCTACCCACCAATTTTGATGGCCGAATCCTTCCCTTCGAGTGCTCTATAGTCTCTCGCTCCGATTTGACCAACATATGGAATTAGGCAACTACGCTCGGCCACATCTGAGATACTTACATCGACAATAATTGATGTGGATGAAGCTTCAGCTTCAAGCTTTGAAGACCGTCACTGGCATGTAAGATTGAAGAATACTGAACGTCTGGATTGCAGATACATGATAGATACATTAATGGATGTACAAATAATGTACCTACTACTTCTTCCTTTTGGCTGGGTACTTCACCTCTGAAAATGAGCCTCGAAATTTCCACGAAGCTGCTTGCCTAGAACCTCACCAAATTAGGTAGGTGTTCAGAACAAAAGGACCAAGACCTGTGTACCTCTGTCTTCTCTGATGTCCTCGCCTCTTTCGCTACCTTTTCCTAAAGAACTGCAGGCTCTTCCCTGCGCCCCCACTCAAGCAGGTCTTTCGCCTCAACGCCAATTTTGAAGTACAGGTCAAATCCAGCTTCCGTTAACCGCACGATCCTCATCCGAAATGTTTCGTCCGCCTCGTAAATTGTATGCTCCCAATGTGAAAGATTTTTGCATGAACAGTATGGAAAGACATGCATAGTGTGCAATTTGAAGGGAGGCCGGTGGAGAGCCAGTGATAGGTCAGAGGGCCCGAACACATCTAACACCAATTGATTATGATCGGGGCATTGGACCATCTCCAAATGAAGGGAACGTAGCGAAGGTAGGTATCGAGGAACCTGGCGCCTAGAAACAAATCCCAAAACGGCATTATCATCCGCCACATCGACGCAAAGACGCAAACAACCTCCTCACCTTGTACTCAACTCTTATTCCAGTGCAAAGGCTAAATTTGAAAAGCCGACGCACAAAGAGGGATTCAACTGCAAAGAAGAAGAAAATCCTAGATACCGCATCGTCTTCGTCTTCATCGAGCGTCTAAATCCGCTTCGCAGAAAGAAGCTTCGTCCATGCCATGTACTGACTACGTGTAACCCCTCGAAATCCCAACCCAACTTGCAAACACCTCCGAACGATTCGCATAGTCCTATCTCTGCAAGTAACCAGTCAGGCCTAGTCAGGACTCAGCTTAGCTTCTAGCCGCGAACGACGGTGGAGAATTCAAAAGAAAGGAACGCCCAACCGGGGCGTGGCTTCAGTCGTTCGCGCTCCTTCTGTGAATCAATTTACTTCTCTTGCTCCATAATGCTCATTCGTGACCATCGCGAGGAATTCAAACATCTTGTGAACTGAGTACTATCGATTATGAAATCGTTAGGATGGCAGTTCCGAGATAGATTGCACCTCACTTTTGTTCAGGTAACTTCGGAGGGCCGCGGATGCATCGACAGGCGCTGTCCATGTACTCATATGCCATCAGACAAGGGTTCAGATCTCGGTGCTGCGGACAATGAAACCGTTTCTCTAGCGCAGGGGCTGCAATAGCGTACCGTCGATGTGGTGCATCACAAAGACAAGGAGGCTTTATGTACCTGCCATGGGTACAACAGATGTAGAGTATGATGCTAATAACTAAAGCGAAATTTGCGGCTTCCTCTTCTTTAACTCCTTTACCCTCAAGTTATAACTTGCTGAATGGAGAGCACCGGGGTTGCTGAACCTGCATGGAACGCATCCTAGTACTCCAGAGACGGCTTAGTCTCCATCCTTGTTTTTATTGGAACGCGGCAATCTCATGTGGCGCATTATTCAATGCAACTGAATCCAACTCATAAGTGCAAGCCCTAGGCCTCAAGTACCCCTTCAGTCCTTCAAATGAAGAGCAGCAAGTTGGGATCGCCCACCAACGTCGATCCATCTCCATAGCTAGAAATTCATTACACAAGCTCAAGCCCAGCTGCATGCGCAAGTGTTCTTGAACTACCGACGTTGATTATAACAGAACCGATTAATGTATGAGATATCATAACTACGAAGAGCTAAGTTAATACAGTTGGAAGTCAGGGGAAGTTCAGTTCCACGCAGCACAGATATATCAGTATCAGCGACGCAGCAAAAAGACTGAACAAAAGAATGAGATGGGTAAAAAATGTCCGAGACTACCCCATGAGTCTACGTCTATGAGATACAGTACAAGTGCATGCACGCATGCATGAGAGGCGCCCTGGTTCCCTCTGAATATTCATTGTCCAAATGAAAGAAAGTAATGCTGTTGCAAAAAGAGATGACGATGATGATGAATGAAGGATGCAGGGCCAATATATATCCATGCACACATAATTCCTGTACCGAAAGTCTGGCCTTCCGATCGACAATCAGGAATACAAGTATAAGAAAACGCCGCTTCAGCACTTCTCCCACATCTTGATAGAATCACTGAATGAAAAGAGATTATCAATGAGTTATCACCAAAATGTTGGAAGCATATAGCAAACACTGACATAACAAGGGAGCGAGACGCAGGCTCTGACGTCGACCAGCTGGGGAGCCATTGGTTTCGTGCTTCCCAAAAATCGCGCATGGCGGCTAGAGAGAATATTTAGCCATGTACATATGTAGAGACAACAGCAAAGCTTACTATTCGATCCGTCCAGCCAAGGCTTTTCGTTTCCGTCAGGAAACCATCCATTGGTGCCTCCAACTGCGACGTTCAGAATGAGGTAGAATGCTAGTGAAAGCAGACATTAATACCAACAAGATTTGCGAGAAAAACAGAACCTACGTTGATCAAAAGGCGCCGCGTTCGAACCATCCGCCCAAGGGTCCGTCAAAATGACGGCCTCAGACGCGTTCTGAACGACCGGCGGGAAATCTCCGCGTTTGAAGAATCCTTCGTTGAACTTCAGGTCGAGCATGTGGTGCAGGCGGGAGTCAACGTATATCCGCCTTCATAAAAAGAACAGAAACACGAAGCGTTAGCAATCGACAGCATATAGAAAGAAAAGCAGATCAGAAAAGGAAAGAAAATCCAGTGAATGGATCAAGAAAGACTCCACGAGATTGCGCAAGGTATTCCCGCGGACTGAGAATTCAGATACTCACATGAATTTTTCGTCCCACTCCAATGCATACGTGTGGAAATCCTGGTCCCAGCCACCTCGACGCAAAAACCACCATCCAAATGTCTTCGACACAGCGTTCAGCCACGGCACTGGCCCCCAATTTAGCGAACCTCGGACGTAGTTCGTGCCCCTGTAGCAAAATAGTACACCAATCAGTACTTTGCTTGCTATTTGCGAGGGATTCAACCAAGATGAAATACACACTGTTTGGGATAGTTCTGTCCGTTTCCACGTGCCTCCATAATATCTATTTCGCCTGGAGAAGGAATGGGGTAAGTACGTCAGAACGAACTCAAAGAGGACCCGGAGCCAAGTAAGAATAGCGGACGGAAGAGAAGGCCGATTGCAATGACATCAACCGCATGAACAGAAAGCATAGGAGATGAAGGAAACTAAAAGGAAAAACAGAGAAATGCTCACCACTCATAGGCCACGGTCCGTACTTATTATCGACAGGCAGCATCCATATCGCAGGCCAGAGCTAAGTTTACCCAATGAATTCCAATCAGCCTCCGCGATGGCACGCATGGTACAATTGCTTACCCAGTCACTGTAAGGAAGAATTGCGAGATAAATATACTGTACACCGGGACGCAGACAATGGAAACCTACCCGGATGGAATCTTGGCTCGCACTTCGATTCGACCGTATCGAATACTCGCTGTCTTGCGGGTACTAATACGGGCACTCTGGATGGGGTTGATAATTGCACCAGTTGTGGCGTTGCTGACCGCTGAACAGGCTTTAGTGTACGCGTCAAGGTCGAAATCTTGATCGGAACCGATGGCGCTCGAGTTCAAGGGTTGAGTGGGATTCGAGGACGTGTACGATATACCCTGTGTAATGTTATACGTGCAATCGGTGATGTTGAATACCGAGCCATTCAGGATAGCGTTCTCCCCAATAATATCAGATGTGAATGTAGGAGTGATATATAAGAAGCCGTCCTTGACATAGGAATTGTTTTCCGACGAAGTCGTCATTTCGAATTCGCCATTTCTGTATACGCGTCAACGTTCGGCGAATAATAATAAAAAATGCTCGAGACATACCCAAATCCACTCATATCGACCTCCCGGAAGAACTTGCCGTTGTCTCCGAACACACCTTCCTCGGATTCGAAATCTTCATCCAGAACCGGACAAAGGTTTCCAGAGAGTATTGACACATCCTTCCAGCCCAAAAAACAGCGAAGAACTCCTGCGCCAATGCCTATGAGCATCGCACCGTACGTGATGAAATACGCCAGTTTGTTGTACGGATCACGTTTAATAATCCAAGGCTTTTGCAAAGTGGTTGACGATGAGAGCATGGTTGACTTAGGCCGCTCGCGCTCGATTTTCACTACCGACGGAGAGCTATACATAGTGAGCGGGCGCATGCGCGGTGACGCAAATGCCTCGCGCGAACGAGTCGAAACGGGTCTCGAATTCGCTCCATTCGAGGCGCCGTAAAAGGACGCCCTGTTGCGCGTGAGGTCTGCGTCGCTCGCCGAAACTGAAGTTGCGCCGCTTCGGGGCGTACTAACGTCTGGAAAGGGGTATCCCTGGCTGTTGTTGATACCAAGCGCCACTGGAGTGGTCCCTGGCGTCTGTTCGGGCGTATAGAAGCCATGGTTGTTGAAGGTCGTAAATGGATTCGTCGCGGGGATTGAGAAGGTGAGACTGCGGGGTGTTATTGGCGGGGAATCATGCCAGGACGCCGTTCTGGAGTGCCGAGAAAGCCCGTTGGTATCATTATCATGATCAGATGGACCGTCGCCACCAATGGCGAATTTGGGCTGTGGCGGGGTGAGCCTCTCCTTACTGGGGTCGGCGGGTGGAGGCATTGTCGAACTTGGCCGTATTCGATGCGCAGAATAGGCGAGCCTTCAAAAGCCGGAATGGGAGATGCTTGATTATAAGAGAGTCTTCAACCGCTCTGATACCATCACCGACTGTGCCAGTCCCGGGCTGTCCAAAATCTGCTCGTACCTAGGCACCTGTGTTGAGCCCCAGAAGGGAGAAGCGATCTGTGCATCCATCTAAGGGCTTCTTTTCCTAGAGTTCATTAGGATTCCGGCCAGATTGCCGCACCAGTATCCGTGGGATATAACACATCCGCTGCGTTAGTTGGGATTCCCGTCGGAAGGTGTAAGGACTGTCAGTTATCCCGCAACGGAACAGAAATTACAGCAATTTTCACACTGCCTTGGTCTGCATCTAAAATGTAGGGAAAGAGATCGGCTTTGGTTGTGCATCAAGGCAACAATATTCCGACCGGGAGACCTGACATACCAGAACAGATCATGGATAGGTTTCGACAGTCCTTGGGAAGATAGCTCGCCAACGTTTTTTCTCCTTTCGTAGAACATGTTGTACGCGTTGTGCACGGAAGAATCGCCTACTCTTGACGTGAAATCACAACAAATGATCGACACATGCCCCATTCGAGGTTGCACTGTATGCTATTTAACCTTCGAGCTTCGACATTAGACAGCCTAAGCAGCTATCGTTGCAACGCCTGCAATTAAGCCCAGTTTCTGCAAAGTGAAACAAGCCAACAAATGAAAGGGGGGCGGGGGCGGGCAAAGCGCATCCAAAATTGAGCAGAAACACCGCACTAGCAGCTTTGTTTCTTCGCGCGATGTAATTGGCTTCTGGTTATTCTGCCATCTGGTCTGGGCCCTCTCCTCCTATGTCGCCAATGTACAGCGTGTGTGGAGATAAAACATGTCTTCAGCCCCAGATTTTTCGCAGCGCCTCATGCGCCCAGGGCCAGGAAGAAGCTTGCACTGCAGCAGATATCATTATGCGGCAGGTACGGCCTGCAAACACACGACAGAATTGTGATTCAGCGTCCAACATAGCAGAGATAGACACTAGATATCTGAAAGCCTTACAGACGGCCAGACATTGTCAGCACTTGACGTACACCTCCTTCGACATGCCCAGGGATGTTGTACAGCCGGACCCCTCGTAAGAGAATTTGATGGGAATTTAGGAAGCCGTCCGCAGATTCTCGACAGGATTCAAGCAAGCCTCAAAGCTATGGGAAAAAACCTAGCGGTGATAGAAGCATCCTAGAAATAGAATGATGCGAGCATGCTCAAGGGCCAGCAAAAGTGACCGCGCTGCCTAATCATCATGTCCCCCCCAGTGTATGTAAGTCTCCCAGCTCGACATCGTTCATTACGGGGCGCGGGGGTGGATTTGCCTGTGGGAGCCATACAAGAGGCTACGTGAACGGAGGGAGGAAAACATACGACGAGTCACAGCTGAGTCACAGCATTATTTCACACCGCTGGACACCTGTCACGCCCACCTGGCTTTGCCACACATACGCAAATACGCATCAGTGGTGCGCTAACTTTCCGTCACGCTTCCGCGGCGCGCTAACAGGTGCGGTCATGACAGAGAAATGTCATTTATATCCATTATCTTTGATAGAGGTAAGACAAGGTGTGTACCTCTGTCAGGCAATGATATAAAGGTATGTAAATGCTGTAATGACACTTGTGCGCGTCCTTTCGTCACTGCGTCGGACGCGAACAACGAGCAGAGATGAATTGTTGCAAGTAAGTAAATATCCCATCATCTGCAGGTTTGTTGAGGTCTTGGAGTCAATCTGTATGGAATCCTAGGAACATCGCCAGGGAATATCTGGACCCCTCTCCAAAAAGGTATCGGCTAGATAAGAATTGCACCGGCCCCCGACGTCGTTCCCAAATTGTTGAAGGATTGCGACGGTTATGAAACATTCCACCCGTTAATCAGGTCAACGGACTACCCTCCTGCCGATACATCACTGCTTTCGAATGGCGTACCGTTTTTGCCTCATTGTGGGTGCATCGCCTGCCGCAAGGTCAGATAAGGGGCACTTCGAAGCTCAGTACTCGAAGCACAGTACTATCTCATTTTAAAATTTACGCATACCCTCAAGATAAACTTCTTAACATACTGTACTGGATTGGATTGAATTGGAGGATTCACTATCAAACGCCCATATGCACTGACTCAGAATGATCAATGGAAGTATAGTCTCTTGTTTGGTAGTACTGGTCTATCTCCGAGTCTCCCTGAGTCAAGGATACTGTCAGCATAAACAGAACTACCAGCTCTAGATGCAGTCAGCTTGAAGACGTTTACTACCACGTCCATTAACTTCTAAGAACTGATTCTGCATAACCATAGAGTCAAAACTCCACAATGCCACCCAATGTCATCCCAAATAGACTCTGCGATACCTATGCAGCCCCCTCTGTTGAATTGACTAACCACTAGTCCACCCGAGTTGAGGTCGCTTGTGCAAGCTTTTTATACACCGCATTAGGCACAATCCATAAAATTAACTAGTCATCGACGCCATACCCTGTGGATAAGAGTGCAATGTATGAGCTCATCGTATAATGAATAGCACGAATGCGCAAATATAAAACACGCTAGCTCATCAGATTGCAAATCCTTTTTTAAGACTCCAAGTCCGTTCCGCGCTATGATACATATACATTCTGAGCAAGATATGGAAATGAAACGAACGCGCTGTATGGAAGTTACAGTGAATAGCAGCCCAGACGCGTCGATATCCCATAATTGACTCGAACATCGCAAATATACCAAATGTAGTAAACATGCTCACTTCTCCGGAGTCGGCTCGAACTATAATTGAAAGAAGTGCGTTTCTCATTCCGAACCGTCGATTGCGCACATGCGCGCCCCGTGGCGGAGGAGGTAATTGACTACTTATCTTAGCCCAGCCCACAACAATACACCTCCGAGGTAGAGATGAGAATACGAGTCCCTATATCGAGCACTCAATATGCGGAGGACAAGTTAAGTGTGCATAGCATGCGGCTTCGCAGGGACTGTGCCTCGAAGTTTCCACGCACGTCCTACGCACACACGCGCTCTACGATGATTCTGCTATTCCAGTTATAACCACTACTTAGCGTATACATACTATTTTACAAACTCCGCGACTTGCCAGAGGGGGAGAGCAGCGAAGGCAAATTTTAGCAAGGCACTGGGGCTAGAAATACCTGGGTCATAGGTAGGTGTTACGCAGGCCCGGACGACCCCTGTCTGCTGCATGTCCAACTTGTGTGATATTTTCTGCATCCCAGATCATGATGGAGTGTCGCGCTATGACTGGATTGAGTGCGTCTTCTGCTATTCGCTGCGGGCATTATCCCACCTTCATCTCAGGCGCGAAGTACAGCTGCGCCAGTTATAGCATTAGCGGCACCCAGTCGCAAGTCGACAAAGTAATTGGCCTCGGTGGGTGGGGCTCATGCCAAAGGCCATGGGTCGTAATGAGAGATGGAAGGTGCTTGAAACCTGGGATTCTTGTACCGTACTCTCGTAAAGCTGCTCTTTTGTCCATGCCCACGCACTTCCATGGCAGCTGAGAGTGGCAGTCTTCCCAGACAGAATGTCATTGAGATATTGAAACACAAGGGGGCCATCTATTCATTGAACCAACGCATCCGGCGCTATCGATCTGTCCACCGTCGCCCGCCGGGGGGATTCCATAAATCGAGAAAACAGACGACAAAGAAGATGTCAAACTCTGTGTACGGGATCAGGCCTAGGTTCAGTCATTCTTTGGGAACATTGTGTGCTGCAAGGCACATACTACCCGCGCATACTAGGTACAAGCCTGTATGTTTGTGTCCGGTGCTTTCGCGCTGCGGCGGCACCGAGGGGCGCTTCTGAGGGCAACATCGATGTTAGCATCGCCCACAGTGCATTCTGAAGCATACCTTCGCGCCTGCATCTCCCACCGATCCGCCATTCGTGTAAATCCGAGAAGTGTGTTTGAGATACGAGCAGATAAGATAAGCTGTCTGAATTGGAGTTTGGGGTTTGATAACATAGAGGAGGGGGCCAGGTAGGTGGATGTGGATAGGAAGCGCCTTCACACCCTACTAGAAGCTACGGATGCGCGAGAACAAAGGACTTGAGGTGTCAGACAGAGAAATTGCGCCGCGGCGCTCGCACTATTGATTTATCCGAGACCTCCGACACGACTAGAGTCCGAAGGCGTATGTGCATATGCACAGATTCAGCAGGCCGCTTGTGCACCTAAAATAAGCGCCGGGTGCCGTCATAGTTGGCCTGGATGCCGTGTGGCGTATATATACTATAATACGAGCCGCTCTGTATGTATATAAGTAGGAACAACAAGACGGATCAGCGCATGGTCGTATTAGGAAGGTGCAGAACAAGTACCTCAGCGAGTTCTGTAGGATTGTGCGCTGATCCATGAATCACCACCAGACTGTTGAGCTGATTCAGACAATCCTTTGAGTGCGGATTTGTTTTTAAATATATTGCATAGTATTACTGCAGATAACGCGCCTTGATCTTGTTTTGGGCGCGCCCAGTTACCAAAGATGTGTTCATCATCATAGTTCGAATTCGAATTGCAGAAGTCATTTTCGAAGTCATTCAGAATCATGACGCACCAGTTCCTTGGGTATTCAGCGTCAACAGTATGTAGTGGCTTTTAATAGTTATCAGAACACAGTGAATGCGCATAGAATGTACGCCTTCGCGGTCATCTTCACGCCGTCGGACAGCACTATTTTCCGAAATAGCCAGCCTACCGCCGCATTTCTCGAGCACAAATACACGCTGATATATCCAAAATTGCGCATGTCCTCAACGAGGACGAGATACTCGGAATATGACTTACTCGAATCAAGTCAATTAATAGCGTAGCGACAGGATACATCCCAGGCCATGGCAATTAGAGTTCGTTGCACCACTCTTTTGTGCGCGATAAGACCAGCCGTCGTGATATAGCATTGCCAGAAGAAAGATAACTCACCTCATCCGCCTTTCCGCCTACATGTAACACATGCTACGCAGTGCGATAGAACACAATGGATATCTGTCGCAGCGCAGGCGGCGGGCCTTACCCATTTAAGTATTACCCGTTGCGAAAGCGATGTGTCCTGATCATGTAAATGAATCCGGCATTGGCCAGTACGCAGCAATGGGCGCTTGCAGCTGCCGTAGGCGTTTGATATCCACAGGACCGGGCATGGCCCTGCTAAGTATATTCGCTGATTGACCGTTGTCGAGAAAGGGCAGACGAATAGCGTTAAGGGTGTCAAAGGAGACAAAATGCGTCCAACAACATTTTTCAGGGTGCTAACCCTGTCCTGATGCCGCGGAAATATATGCAGCGCTGCACCTCCGCTCTGAAATGCTGAAGAATTGAACTGGCGAGGGAGATTGAAAGGAGAGTAGTGGTATGACACTGGAGATCTGGCAGCTAAAGGCGATGCCAAGCAGCGACAAACAGCGTACCAGATCTCATTTTTTTTTGATCATCTTTTTATCACACGTCCATGTCAAAGGCAGCCAGGCGACTGTAGGCTTGAATTTCCCAGTTCCGAATCTAAATCTGCTGGCAGAATGCACAAATCCCAGCTCTGGGCCTCTTGTGGTACATCTAGCGAGTTCTGACTCCTGGTCGTTCCTTAGAGCCTGGTCAAAGCCGAATCTCTTGTGGTGCGATGGCAATGCAGAACTTATTCTGTAGCATTTGATCTAGGTCTGTCGCTTCGAAAGACCAGCTCAATGTATAGATATGCTTATGGCTGGAGAATGTAAAGAGCGATTCGAGCGAGCCCCCCTGTGTGGCAATTCGCGTAGACAAAGTTCCCAAGCTTATACAATGCTCACCAGCGCCAGCAGTATTACGCTTTCACTGGCTATTGAAACTGCTTCGATGCTCGCCCACCTTGAGATTTTCAGCATACTATCTCACGGATTCCAGGGAAGCCTTCTCCGGGGGATCCCCCTGCCTGTGATCTGGTGTTTTGCAGCGTGGACGGGTCATTTTGTAATCCGATCATCTAAGTGGATGGAATGCGGGTGAAGGACATATGTTGGTTCTGGTTGCCGAGAGAATATTCTTCCCTTCACACCTTATTCCGACAGGTTAGTTCCTCCTTTCATATACCTCGACGTGTACCGCCTGTTACGGGACCTCCGGGATCTCCACTCCAAATCTACTGTTGGAAGTATCGGGCTCGGAATTACTAAAAGATGATAACGCCTGATTGAATTCAACACTGAACCATTCTCTTTTATACTCCCTTCACACAACTTTTGTCCCCTTGGGACTTGCAGGTGACCGACTGTACTCTACGCTCCGGCTTTCCGTTTCTCTCTTTTCATCGATAGCCACGATAATTAGGACAGTCCCAATGGACTACGACTCCTTCGACGCAGTCCTCCACTGGATTTTTCGTTCGGTGCGCTTGGCTTGAAACTTTCATTGCTGATACATATTCACTTTTTCGTAGACTCTGGGAGATGCTTGGTTCAAACCCACCGAGGAAAATATTTCTGCTGGTGTCTGCTTGCGAGTAGAGCCCGGCCAATTCAGAGTCTTTCCTTACGAAAATCCATATTTGGCGCCCTTCGAGGCCGCTATTAGTATCCTCAACCCGCTCGTTGCTGTTAAAGTACGAACTGCAGCCGTGCATTCAGCGTTAGGCACAATGTGAGTACTATTAGTATAATCGGTATCGTAATGTCTTCTCAAGCCTTATTTTTACTCGCCGCAGTCCAGAAGATTCTGCCGCCATTTACATCGACGCGAACACACGGATTCAAATCATTGATACTATTAACCATCTGCCCAAGGCAGACAAGGAGCAATGCGGGGCGTTCATAGTAAGTTATCGTTATGCCGTGTACTGCCCGCATCAGACACTAATCGCGCTATTTGACATGTAGCGTGATGAACGCGTAATGGTCGTATGGTCGGATGACCTCGACCAGATTGTGCCACTTTGTCATGAGTTCGAGGAAAAGATGATGAAACTTGTTTGGAGATCGCGCAACCAAGGGACGAGCTCATCCATCATCACCTCGGTATCCAACTCCTCAACACCATCAACAACTGCATCTAACATCAACCTCAACGAGAAAGCCTCGACGCGCGCATCTGTTATTGTTACTGAAGTTGTGGCTGCAACTGCGGCGTTAGTAGAGGAGAAGGAAAAGGTGGTCGCAGCACCTAATGCGCGGGACGCGCCTGCGAAGAAATCGAAACACTGGGGTTGGGGATGGAGGCTTTCGAAAAAGGCTTCCCCATCGTCTACAGATCTGGAGAAGGGTGCGACCCGACCACTGCGGCCCATCCGTCTATTTGCGCCGCTGTACAACGGTCTGGGCGTTGGACTTTCCCTATGTGCGTACATTGCGAACAACACACGTTGATTGAGTGAGGAGTGACTTACTCGCTATCCAGATTTCCTCGCTTCTGGTCTCACAACTCTCCTACAAGAGTGGAGGCTCGATCATGACTATACACGTTTCGCTCTTTTGGCTGCCTCTCCTTTCCTCATCTGTGTAGCCCTCGTGAGTCGCCTTACCTCCCAACCCCCGAGTAATCAAATTAATGCGCCCACCTGACATCCCTGTAGTTCTTCACGCTACAGATCATCACGACCTTAGCTATGATGTACGCCTTCTGATTGGGATTTCTGTCAACGCAGGGATTACTCTACATCTTAACTGACTTGTTACGTTTCCAAACTATCAGGATTGGACCTATCGCACAGTACCACGAGAACTCGCGGTATTACTCTGCTATCCGCCCCGAGCCCAACCCCGAAGTCGATCGAGCGCTGCCCCACATAACGATAGAGATGCCGGTCTACAAAGAGAGTTTGGAGGAGACAATGTAAGTGTCCCGTCCTTCTGATCTTCCCTCCGGAGTCCATGCGCGGATCCTGGTATGATGCGTGCACGTGACTACCCGAGCGCGTTTACTTTTGGGCGTCAATTTGTCTTCTCGCGTTGGCGCTTCCTCCTTTCCTTTGCTTCTCTTACTCTCGCTCACTAGAGCTTGCCTGTGGGCGTCAACCTATTTCCTCTCACTTCCACTGTTCATGCTCTTTTGGCTTCTCTTACTCTAAAGCACATGATTAATTTTGACTCTTCATTCATTACAGTACCCCATCTGTATTCTCTCTCAAGAAGGCGATGCAGACGTATGCTCGTCAAGGTGGAACATCAGCTATCTTTGTCCACGACGATGGTCTGCAAAGCTTGAACGAGGAGGACAGGAAGAAACGCATTGCGTTTTACTCTGATCACAACATCGGCTGGATCGCGCGCCCGCCTCACTCCAACGACCCTGATGGCTACAAACGTGCAGGACGTTTCAAGAAGGCATCGAACATGAACTATGGATTACAAGCACGTCGTTTCTATCGCCCCTATCACGTTAAGCAGCTGATCAACGTTCTTGCTTGTATTATAGCTCTCGCTGCGCATGGAGAAACACATTCTTGCTCTCGAAGCCGAAGGTTATACCGGTGAATTGTCCATGGAGGACCGGGCACTTGAGCTTGCAATTGAGGAGACCTACGAGGAGACTGGTGGGAAGTGGAAGCCATGGGCAAAGAATGCGCGATCCCTGCGCGTTGGTGATTTAATTCTGATCGTCGACTCTGACACCATCGTCCCCGAGGTGAGAACAATCTTGTGATTCTGCCTGCTGTTTCTGCCTTGCTCACCTATACTTTCATTCATTCTACTTGCTTTTTTATCACCTTTCCTCCTCCACATTTTACTTGAACCTTCATTAATACGGATTTTCCGGACCGCAGGATTGCTTCAGGGATGCAGCACGTGAGCTTGCCGAATGTCCCGATGTTGCGATCATTCAACATGAGTCCGGTGAGTGCAACATCCTACCTCCCTTCGAGCTCATTGCTGACGGGCTCTGGCTGTAGATGTCATGCAGGTCGCCCACCATTTCTTTGAGAATGGTATTGCTCACTTCACCCGCCGCATCAATAAGTGTATCTCGCTGGCATGTGCCAATGGTGAAGTTGCTCCGTTCGTTGGCCACAACGCCTTCCTCCGCTGGTCTGCTATCCAAGATGCTGCGTTCATTGACCCCGCCGATGGTGTAAAGAAGATATGGTCCGAGTCCAACGTGTCCGAAGACTTCGACATGGCTTTGCGCTTGCAACTAAAACACTATATTATTCGTTGGGCAAACTACTCTGAGGGAGGATTCAAAGAAGGTGTCTCCCTCACCGTCGACGATGAGCTCAACAGATGGCAAAAATACAGCTATGGTACGCATTGCGAAACATATCTAATCGCTCGCAATTGACATTTGGAACTTAGGATGCAACGAACTTATTTTCCACCCGCTCAAGGACTGGTGGAGAAAGGGTCCCATTACCAAACAACTCCGCATCTTCCTCTGGTCAAACGCACCTGTCCATTACAAGATAAGCATGATGTCATACATGTTCAGCTACTATGGTTTGGCAGGTTCCGCCTTCCTGTCTCTTCTGAACTATCTGCTTCTTGGATGGGCATTTGACGTGGATGGATTTTTCATGCACTCCCTCGAAATCCTTCTTGCGTGTACCGTGGTATTCCCTGGAGCTGGTAACGTATCCTTTACAATTCTGGAATATCGTCTCGGACAACGGGACATCTTCTCAGCGGCATTAGAGAATTTTTCATATATCCCTTTCTTGTGCGTACATGCGTCTGGAATTTACTTTGTTTTCTTAGGACTAATTATTATTTCCGCAGCTGGTTCTTCTTCGGTGGCCTAAGTATTCATCTATCCACTGCGCTTCTAGCGCATCTATTCTCGTACAATATCACTTGGGGAGCCACGAAGAAGGTAGAGATCTTTGTCGCATCTATCAGAAAAACATACTCATGTCATAAACAGGAAGTAGAGAAGAGTAATTTCTGGATAGAGGGCCCCAGAATCTTCAAAAGATACTGGCTCGTCTTCACACTCTCGACTCTTGCGCTCGCGGCCATCGTTGTCCTCTCAAGCTCCCTTGTTCCCCCGAGCTGGCGTATCCCATCAACATCATGGGCAGTCTTTCTTCCACTCATGTATGTGCTGTGCTGCTGTATCCAGTTTGTCTAGGCCCCTGATGTAATCTTTCTATTTTTGCAGCACTGTCGCAGCCGGCCACATCTTGTTCCCAGTCAGTATTCTTTCGCGGCAAGGCTTTCTGTCAATCTTTAACTAACCCTTTGCTTTCTCTTTAGTTTGTTCTAAACCCCTGGCTCATGATATTTAGTTACTAACGGCACCAAGATTCTGTCCTCATCCTATGTCAATCGCCGCCACAAAGGAATCTCATCGTGTTCTACTCTTGATTTCATCTTCACATCGCCTCATCGCCTTACATTCATTCAAATGGACACCGTCCCTACCGAACACTGATTCACTGATATTTTCTAATGTAGTACTTACGCGATGGGACCTTCCATTCACTCCTTTGGGGACTTTCTCTTGCTGACGGGCCCCCGCTTACGATATTCCTCCAGTAACTTCGCATTGTTAGACGCTGTAAGTTATCCCTAATCTTTCCTACACATTTTTGTACACTGTATGTATCCCTTTCGCTCTCTACACATTTGGAGTGCTATTGCATTTGGGTCTCGTTGTAAGTGTTCCATTCTCGATCGTTCACGCTCCCTCGGTATGTTAATTTGATCACTTTGACATATGGCAGACGGCTTCTTGTCTTGAACGGAGTTCTGCGGGTACCTTGGACGATTGATAGATATGCTCATCAGGAATAAGTAAAGAACAGTCAGGGATAAGACACCGAGAATTCACTAGCACGCTGTTATCTCATGCCTGGAAAGACACGATGCCTCCGAATGATATGTCCTTCAAAGCGCATATGTCGGAACATAAGTCCTAGTGATCGACAGCAAAAAGATAACAAGACAATTGACATTGACTTGACACTGACCGGAACACGGCTTGCAGTTGGGCCTCCGTGACGATTTACACGACATATAACCGTGTCTCGAAATAGGGCACAGCGGACTGGTCTAGTCTGAGCGCGAAGACTCATTTATACCTGAAAGTTACATGGATATTCCTGGAGTTCTGTGGTAATAACGATTTGGAGAGGTTTCGAATGATCAAATAATAGCTGACATTGGGAATTCCGTAAAAGAAATAAAGTTATAATCACAGAGCCTGACGCGTAAAAGATAGTGCACAATAGTCGAATAAAAAGAGAGAATGTCCAGGTTTTGAGTCTGTAATGTCCTTCAGCACCCGCGCTTTTAAACCCCCGGAACGGTAAATCCAGGCAAATTAGGCCAGTTGCCCAATTTGGAAGGATCGCCTCCAATGCGAACCCAGACAGAGTGGGAGGGAGTAGGTCCATCGAGGATGAACAGTTGGTGCCATCCCGGAGGCGAGATACCTGCGTTTGGAGGTGCAGTGACGCTGCAGGTCGTTCCCGCGCACGTAAATGCAGGGAAGAGCGTTCTGGCGCCCATGGTGTTCCCGTGGGTACTCGATGTAGCTAGATCGAATGAGTGTGAGTAGAGTACATGCATACATATAGGAAATATCATACCAGCGACGAGGGAGACGCGTAATGTGCTCGTAGTTCCTTGGAAGAGTTTCACATTGGTGATCTGGACGACCTGGCTGTAGCTCCAATCCGTGTTGGTGAGAGTGAAGGTTGGTTGCTTGAATCCTTGGTTAAGGTAAGGTGGAATGTAAACCTGAGGGTATGCTAATCAGAGATATGATCTCTGTGAAGTAGTTGCATTTACTAACCTCGATACGGAATTCTTCAGGATACTTGACGGTGCCATCGGGGTTGTCAGTCTGTGGGTCAGATCCAGAAACCAGAACCCGAGCATCTGGGAGCAACACGGCCTCAGAGTGATACATGCGAGCAACGATGGTGGTATTCAGGAGCGAGATACGCGATCCGAGGGGTTGAGTGGGATCGTAAAGCATAGCTTGGAATTGGGGGTTGTTGGCCAGACCAAAACCGGCAACACCGTCGTGCGCGCCGTTCATGATCATGAAGGTACCGTCAGGAAGGGACACAATGTTAGGCATGACACGCCTCGATGGCTTTGAGCACGAACTTCAGTTTTAAAAGATATTTGCAAACGAAACTTTGAAATCTTACCATACGCTCAAGAGTCCAGTTGGCGCCAGCGACCTCCGGAGTGATAGTGACACAGTTGTCGATGGGAACACCAGCTCCATTGGCTCCTCCGCCACAGATGAGCACCCTCAATGGGTCGGTATAGGGAGCCTTCATTGGGAACGGAACCGCAGCCCCTAAGACCTGAGTTTGAGATTGGATTTTCAGCAAACGTTCAGCGACTTACCTTGCAAGGGGTATGTGCGACCAGCGAGGACTGTATCCAATCATGAGTGTTGTTCAAGAGATACATATAAAGTGACACGTACAGTTGTTCACCGATCCAGGGATGTTGGGAAGCTGCAAGACCGTGTTGAAGTTGACAGGTTCCAATATTCTCGCCTCATTGTAATAGCCTACATGCATAAGATGTTAAACCTACCAACCCATGTAATGAACATGAGGATCAACGTACCGATGAACAAGTTCTTGCTAGGGAGAACGATAACGAAGGGGTACAAGTTGTTAGGATCCGTGCGAGCAAGCCAATCCAGGTCGATGATAGTGCTGCCTCCAGTAGGCTTGGGAAGGATCTCTAAATTGGGTTGGGGAGCGGCATTACTTCCAGTCTCTCCTCCGATAACGAGGATAGAGCCGTTAGAAAGCACAGAAGCGGTGGGATACCATCGGCCAACCTATCAGATATTAAGCCAACCTGCTTTACAAAAAGGGGAGTGAGACAAGTTACCTGCAGGGACAATTCATCTGCATCCTCTTCCCAATCGGTAGTACCGTTAACTCCAAGTGTACCGCTAGGGGTGTAGAGTCGGACGCCGAACGTCGAGATCTCAGACCAGCCACCGACGTTTATGACACGACCCGCTTTATCAGGCATGATAACACTTCCCGAGCAGAAAACATCGGTCTTGATGTGCATCTCGCGCCATGTCTGCCCAAAGTTGTTCACCAAGCTAGGGTCCAGCTCGTACGCTCCAGTAGCATTGGGTATTCTGACGGGGAAAAGGCGGCGAAGTCAGCTCCCAAAACATGCGTGCATGCACCATTTTCCTGACGTACCCGGTGCCTCCCTTCTCAAGGAAAGTGATTTTGTTGTTGATCCCAACAGTGGCAATCAGAGGAACAACAAGCCTGGAGGCACAAAAAATCATGAGTGAGTGAATGTGTCGTGGATCGGGGTGCTAGATGACGTACCCGCCGACTAGTGGTGGGGAATTGAAAAACGGATAGAAACTGTCAAACAAGGCTCTTATACAATGGTCCACCGTGGCACTCACCGAAGAACTAGAAGCAGAGCAACGTTGCTAATTAGCATAGACGGACTAAGACGCGAGGCAAATTTTTTCTTACCTCGTATCGACCAATATTGGCGGGTGTGTGCCAGTCGTTCAACGTACCGTTCCAGAAATACGTCGTCAATCGATTCCCTTGACCACAAATGTGGACTGGGTCGCCGGGGCAAGGTGTGTTGCAATCCGAATCCGGTGCGAAGACCCCATTGGCAGCCGTAACGTCGGTAATATCTCCACAGTCTGTCCGTCGCAGTATATTCAGCACAGCAGCCATAACGATCTCCGAAAGGGATACTTACAGCACTCTTGTCCAAACTACGCAAGATTGAGGTCGCGATCAGGAACAGGCTCGACGTATAATGCCAGACAAGAATGACTGACCTCTGTTCCCGATGCGGGGTACCCGAATGCCGCACACTGGTTCATGCACGCAACCGCGGAATTGTTGCCAATCCAGATAATTTGGTTGGGGAAGATTCGCGAAGGGTTATTATCTATCAAACAGCCTGCATATTCGAAGCTGCCAGGGAGGTTGGTCTTCTGGATTGTAGGGACTGGAAGGGCAGTGATGGGTTTCGACGCATATACCGAGAGACGATTAGGTCCACCGCATGCTTCACTGGAAATTTGTCGTTAGTTTCGTCACAGTATCGATACGATGTAGACTAACGTTGCATTTGCGGCACAACCCATGTTGCACGTCGTTTGGTCAGTAGCAATCGTGGCGCCCGCGACAAGGTCATTTCCACAGTCTGTGTCACTAAAGCCTTAGTAAAAGGAATGAGCAGGACGGCAGAACCACATACTGCATTCGTCTACAGAGACCTCGAGATCAGTCACAAGAGCTCCTAGGGTCAAACATCACGTACCACCAAATTCCATTCCAGCGATAAAGAAGCCCTGAGAAATGCACTGAGAGATACATGTCTGAACCGTGGTAGCTGGGTTGCCGCCTAATTGAACCTGGAAGATGCGCCCGAATGCATTGTCACTGTGAAGGCGTATCGTGGAGGAGTAAGAGTAATGCTCTGTGACAATAAAAATGAAACTTACACCCAGCATGAGTTGTACGCCCAGCCAGTAGGAAGTCCAGAAAGCACAGGGCTGACGCTGAGGTTGGGTTGACCACCGCCTCCATTGTTGCCCCCACCTCCACTAACGACAGGAAGATCCGTTCCGGTGTAGTTGTACACATTCAGGCGGTTAGGTCCACCACAGAATTCAGAGCTGTTTCCCTGGCAGACCATGTTGCAATCACCTGCATTCGCAAGAGCGCCCCCATTGCCAATTGCCGAGCCACAGACTATGTAAAACGTCAGAATCAGCCCAGTTTTCATTAGATTTAGGTTGCTTACAGCATTGACTGTATCGGCCGGTTTCAAGGGTAAGAGGTAAGAAGGGTGAATTAGCCTTCGCACGACAAATAATGCACGAGCTCGACGCACTCTGCAAATTCAGCGCCAGCGATGCCAAACCCTGCGTTGAAGCATGCCGTCGTGCACGATTCGATGGTCACGTCTCCCGCTGTGTTCTCGCCGTTAGGGAGCGCGCGTCCGTTGACATTATCACTGGTGACAATCGCCAATGCACAGTGCACACACGCGCCAAATCGGCCCAAAAGAACACCGCACAAGATCCAGAATCATGATGAAAACACAGGGGAAGAACAAGAACACGGCGGCAGATTATGAATAGGAAGGAGAAGCAGGAAAGGCAGAGGCAATCAGTAAGTCTTTGTGTTCGGACGGTAAAGATGGAAAGGAAGAGGGGCACGTACGAAAAGCATCCGAGGGAAACCCATTTACCCACCTTCGGCACGATGGCGGGAGGGGGCGGCGGGGTCACGCCGTTCCAGAAGAGGTCGAGCCGATTCCCGGCACCACACGCCTCCGTAGGCGCCCCCGCGCATGCCATGTTGCAGTCCGTCAGCGTGGCATTCGCAAAGCCAGGCGTCAGCTCATTTGCACACCCTGTTCGTGGAAATATGCATCAGGTGTCGGGATTGACGTTGACGTTGTGGTTGAACGTTGAGCGGCGATGGCAGAACGAAGAGCGCGAAAGGAGCGCACAAAGTAAGCGATGGCAAGTAAAACACGAAAAGCGTGAGCGGCGTTTGATCTGCGGTCAAGAACGCAAGGAACCACTTACAGCATTCATCCTACAAAGTGGAGTCCATTAATCAGTAATGTAACAACAGAAATGGTTAACAGGGAGCGCGGCAACAAGAGGGCGTGTTGGCTAGAAACTTTCACAGCTAGCAAGCACCCCTCTAGAGTTCTTATCTACGCGTTCATCGGCGCGGCCTTAGCGCGATCGCTGGCCGCGTCGTTGAGGCGGAGCATAGAAAGAGGAAAAGTGCGTACCCCAAATTCAGTCCCTGCAAAAACAAAACCGTTACCAGCGCAGAAGTTGATACATTCGACGGTCGTCATGCCCGTCCCGTCAGCGAAATTGTCGCCATTGAGCGTGCGCGAGCCAGTGCTATCTCTGTAGTTGGCATATGTCGTTCAGGATCATGATGATGATGGATGGGCGCGAGTGAGCCCTCGACGCGTCGACAACGGTGGCAAAGGACTTACGTGACGCATCCTTGGAACTTCCACGTCCCCGGCAAGTTTGTGGGGACAGAAACGCGGCGCTCGAGTGTTTGAATGTGCTCGGCCGCGCGAGAGACCTGTGGGGCGCGAGCGGAACGACGAAGAAGGTAAGGATCAGGTACAGCGCGGATCGACTAAAGAGACTGACAGGAACTGCCGCGAGCGCATATACGAGGACATCGAGGACGCCCATGGTGGAGAAAGCGGCAGCAAATGTCTGGCTTGCCAATGCCAATAGGGAGAGCGGAAGCCAACTGTTGGGCGGCTCTTTATACGTACGGGGACAGGCCACGCATACGAAAAACTATAACGGAGGCGATTCCGAGATCTGGATTCAGCTGGACCTAGGACTCGGAATCGGAGGTAAAGATGGAGAACAACGTTAACTGGTAGGTAGCAGTTCTGTTCGCTCTGCTTGGTGCCTGGCACGTCTTCTTTTGCTTGTCAGACGGACGGGCGAATGCGTGAACGGATTAATATTAATTCTCATTGATGTCCTAATTTTATCTATCACCCTCTCGCCAGCTCGCCCCAGGGCTTATAAAAAACTCGACGAAAGATATAATATGATTTTTTTCAATCACGATGCTTGCTGGCTTCCTGGGGAAGTAAGTAGCTCGCGCTATTCATGTCTTCCCGATGCTAAATCTGGTGAACGGCATGACTGGACCTAGAATTTAGTTGGATCGCGAATAGCTATCAGCGCGAACAGAGGAGAAGGGCGACAGACACGGTGTATGAGATGAGCGTAAACGAAAGGCAGTCGAATGACCAGCGTACCTACCTGCATATCTGTCCAACTGTATATCGCTGCAATGTACGTACGTCGAACCATCTGATCATCCACCATGTCCAGACTGGCCTAGCAGGGGACGCAAAAGCAAAGTCGATAGTCAGTAAACTAGATGCGCAGACAGACTGCCAAAAAATCTCTCATTCTCATCACCATCATGTCATAGACAGATACCAAGATACGTACCACCGACTCGATAAATGGAGATGCCAATTGAAAGCAAAAAAAAAAAAACCAACGTGCAAATGAAATGTCTCGGGCTGTCGTCGGTATGATAATATATAACCTTATTGCATTGGCGCGTTTGGCACATTCTCTCGGTAAAAATGGGTTGCGACGAACGAAGGAAAAGACAAACAGAAGAAGTGGGACGGCTGCGATCGTACAGACCCGCCGAGAATCATTAGTAGCATTATCAGCGCAGATGATACAAACGAAAACGAACGCGAAAAAGCATTCGCACAGTGGCTGTATGCGCTGTCACGAACCGGGGGGATACTTCCTATTTGAGTTCCCAGCGAGCGCGTGAAAGAGGGACTTCTTTTCGATAATTTTATCCGTGACAAGAGGAAAATGTGGTAAAATAAATACAAGACCACCGTTGGCTGACCGCATCTGGATCCATCTTCCATACGAGCGTCGCCTTTAGCGCGTCGCAACTATGGGTTCATGGTCTGACTATGAAGCTGATCCTTGGCTGATGCTCCAAATCGACCGAGGTGAGGTCTTGGAATTTGGAAATGGACCGTTCGCAAGCGATCTGTGATAGTACGCCTCCATGTGCCTTTGCTTTTTGTCTTCCTAATGCTGTTCATAATGATGATCATACCCATCCAAATCGACATTGACACTCGCTGGAAGCCAGTGGATTCTGCGCTAGACGCACTGATAATAGACCGCGGTCGGCGTTGCTCCCGGATCTATGATATTCTACTGGCGGAAAAAAAATGTCTGTTCGAGCCGTCCTGTCTTCGGCACCTTTTCAGTCGATCTCTTCGAATTTATTCACAACAGGCTGACTTACATATCCCTCCGACGCGCGTGCTGAATCCATGGATTTCGATGACTATATCGGGTTAGCGCGTTATCTAGGCGACTTCGTGCTCCCGGCCCTGATTAGGAATGGGAAAGACATGAGTCTAATTGAGGACATTAAGCGCCACCGATTCAAGGCTGGGTCCTAGCGAGGCGAGCAATAGAGCAGTAAAGGCGGGGTCTTCAGCGTTAGTACTTGCGTAAATACACCGATGTGAAATGATATGACAGCGGCAAGGACTGCTGAACATGACTGAAACGATTAGAACGACTGTTAGTTGCGAGGGACGAGCAGCCAGCAGACAGAGAGCAGACAGAGAACCAGGCTACTGGAGGACAGACTATTCCCAGGGATCGCGTCCGCATCGAGTGATGTGGGCCTCGCAGACCAGCTGGGCAGCTCGACAATCACTCGTTTCCGATGGGCTGTTCAGAACGGCGAACATTCCTCCTGACGCTTTTCGTTCTGTCTGAATCAATCGGCAGACCCATGTGACTCACAGCAGCCAGCAAGGGTGTGTCAGGATTCGAGATCGAACAAGGAGAAAATCAGTCAGATGTCGCTGATAGCATCTCACCCTCTTGACGGTTGGTGATGGGAGAGCGCATGACAAGATGTGGTCTGCCGTTGGGGTGACAGAGAGATATTCCCATCGGACGGATACGATGATCGCGCTTGCGTATGTGGGACGGGGCTACAGAGGCGCAAGAGGTTAATTTTAAGGAGGAGGGTTCGCTGTCTTGAATCAGCTGCGGGCCCAGGGCCTGTTCACATTGTCTCGCAATCCTCAGAGCCTCTTTCCTTCGGCTTCCCAGCATACTCTGGTTGAGACAAATGCAGTGGACGGTGGCGATACAGGCACGCTGAAAGCTTGGCTTTACTTATCCTCCCCGTCGATTCTCGAAGAGCAGTATCATTCCGAAGACGCGGTCGGGCAGGCAAAGTTGGCGTGCCGAGCCGCCTGGGGGCATAGAACGGACGAGGTGCGGGGCCCTGAAGCCTCCCCGGGAGCTTGCCCTTCAGAGCTCTTCTTTGCTTGGATTTGTATGGCAGAATGCAGTCGAGAACATCAGAAGAAGTGGGTGACCGGGCGTTGTTCACGGCGCACCGTTGCTTATTTGCTGGCATTTACCCGTGGGAGTTTGGGATGCCGACGGCATTGACGCTTTCACTGACAATTCCATTCACCGGCATGTTTTCCCAATAATATTCCATCGTTCTCGTCGGAAGATTAGACGAAGGTGTTATTTTGGCCCGGGGGATCAGCGCTTTTTCACTATATAGTATTTTCTTTCCACATGTTCACTAATTAATGGGTGTAATCAGCGCTGGAAATTAAGCGCCCGGGGAATATAGATTCGTCTCGCACTGCGAAATGATAAAGATTATCTGGTGTTTGCCTCCTCGTTTGTAGCACACTAGATATATGACTCGACACTCTTATATTTAGGCTTTCCAGATATAATAGTATCCTAGAATAACCTCTTCTAATTGACAGCTTTCGACTGTCCACCATGCGTTACGTACATGCCCCATATACCCGTAGTATCACGAGTCAAGCTCCATTGACATTTCCGCGCGTCTCTACACCAGAGGCCCTCTCCAAGGTCAAGGAACGATTCAGAGACCAATATACTCTACAACTTGAGAAAGGAAAATTCCAGTGGCGGAGAAAACCTAAAAACTATGATAATCTGGGTCCCTACAATCCCGGAGAAGTACGGTTGAAGACCATCACCGGAGTTCCTATCGATGCTTATATGTACGTGATACCGGTGTATTTCTTCTGTTTAACGTCATGAGCGGTCTAGAATTCTAGAAAATAATATGTAAGTAAATGAATACTTATAGAGGGATACATGTAAGAAAGGCGCGTCAAAGCCTTATGAATAAATTTGGATTTCTTCATGTGCTCTGTCATCTGGATAGAAGTCATTGACGGGGATTCACATTATCGTATGATTTATATATGTGTGGCTACAGGATACCCTCAGGGTGTCTCTATGGATATACGAAAGGAATTCACAGCAGAAGAGAGCGGTCAAAGGCAGATTTCCACGACATGGGCACTGCGTCGTACATACGTGTGCCCAACGTGCGCCGTGCAAAATGCCGCGCAATGTAGCTGAGTTTTGGGGAGTCAGTCTTAAGCCTCTCATTATCTGTTCAACGACGTACTCGCTGCTTTGGGTATGAGGCCAGTAACTTCTTGCGTACGGTTTTGAACTGGAAACATGAGTATCAACTCACAGCACCTAAATTCTCGCTTGAGCTATGAGGAACGACCTGCATTGTTGCTCCATCGAGACGGGATGCGTCTCCACAAGTAGAGCTCGGTCCAGTCCGAGTTTAGGGACTGCAGTGTTGGGGTACAAGTTAAGTACAAGTGTCATGTTGAGCTCAAGTATAACATCCCAGGGCATATGTATCGAGGAAGAGGTGCACCCAGAGACTCATCTGAGATGATTGTCGTCGACAGCACAACGCTTGCTTACACGTACCCATCGGGAATCGCCGCAAGCGCGTTCAAGACGCATCCAGTCGCTGGAAAGTCATTGAGAGGTTATATATACTTCTATAGAAGAGTCCCGCTACGGGCATCTTATCCACACTTTGGCCATACTATAGCATGGCGTTTCTACGCACCATGGCGTTGAAAAATACCTCCTGTTTGTCATATCGTTTGATGGGCGCCTACTAGTATTATTTGTCTCATTCAAAACATTGCCTTTGCAACATAGAAACTGTCATTGAATGATAGATGCCAATGTTCTGGAGCGACCGCTGAAAATCCCATTGTATTTGTGTGCAATTCTACGATCAACGGGTGCCAGGACGGACAGCTGAAAGAATTTGTGCTAGTACAGTTAGCTTGATTAGAGCTGATAGTAAGGCGCCAGGTATTTGAACGAATGCCGCACCCTGAACTATCAGGCTCATTATTTGGACGCAAATATCGAAAGAAGCTTTCTAATCCAAGCTTTCGTAACTTGGGCTCTAAGAAGTATGTTTGAGAGAAGTGAAGTATCTTTTCTTATTTCTTATATGACTTTTTCTGGAAGAGCAGGTTAATTGCGTCTTGCCATCAATTGCGTAGATATGCGTCGGGCGCTTATTTTTGGTGTGCTCATGAGATGCCCAAGTCGATGGATATTTAGACATCCTACATTCGAACTTCAGTATCAGCGTCTATAGTCAAGTCCTCCGTCCTGCAGATACGGCTCAATTATGAATAATGTGTTAGAAGTTGCTCAAACTTTAAATTCGATCGAAGGCGTGGAATGGTCAAGCATAATTTCTTCGATGTATTGCTTAAATGCTGCTGTGAAAATAACACCTGACATCATGACACATTTTCCATATTCTGGCCAAGGTGTGGGTGCTGGACAGGTTGAACCCGGAGGAGAAAGTGTGCTTATATACAACTACCGCGAGATGTGATTTTGAGTGTGCCCAGGTCGCGGTTATTTTAAACGCTCCCTTAAGGCACTGGCGATTGTTAGGTCCCCGACGAATACCCCCATAGATGTAAAGTGGACATCCCGGACGTCCTCCCAGTTTCAGCCTACTGTTTTCTAGGAAGATGGTGAGGCATGCGAGGGGATTAAAGTGGGCGCAGTGCTCAATGGGCGTCGTTTAAAATTTCCGTTTCGGGGAGGTTGAGCTTGCGTGTGCAAATGGTGATAGGAAACGGAAGGTCCGGGGAACGTTTGTGGCAGCTATCGCGCAAACCGAGGAAAGACCGTTGAAAGAGGCGGAGATTGGATGGATAGCCAAATTGGTCGGAGACCAAACAAAAAATGTCGGGGTCCCAAACGCCAGCTCACAAATTTCTCCTCCGCACCAAAGACACTGACGGTAGGCCAACTTTAAAATGCGATGATAAACTCTAATACTCATCTCATGGCGCCCAAGCCGAATGATGTCCGCTGCCCAGCAGGCCCAGTCCGCATCCACCTGGACGGAGCCCCCCTGGTCGGGCTGGATAGAGACCACCGGCGATGCTTTGCTCATCCTCGAGGCCGCCAGGCAGGGCCTTATCCCGCGCGTTACCCGCCGTCTCGTCGACTCCGAGCGCAAGATGATCACGTCCGGCTCCGTCTTTGTCTTCGACGAGGAGGAGAGCGGAATCAAGCGCTGGACAGATGGCTTTTACTGGAGCCCTAGCCGCATCCTCGGGAACTTTCTCCTCTATCGCGAGACCGACAAGCGGGGCGCGGGCCACAAGGCTGCTCGCGCTGAGCAGGAGGCCCAGGACGCTGCTGCCGCTGCCGCGGCGACTGCCACCTACACCGCCGACGGCGCCCAGACGCTCAGCCGCCCCAAGACGGATAACACGGGTCTCAACGTAGATAAGCAGAGGGAGCGCACTTTGATGGGCAGCCTCACGAACAGCTACAAGTTCAAGCCCGATGGTCTGATGAAGAAGGTCCGTATCCTCTTTTTTGCTCGCATTTTCTCTGCATTTTCTCTCTTTTCGACGTGTCGTTGGCAAAGAGCCTTGTGTTTGCATGCACCTCGGAGCACTCAACTCGTGTGGGCTGTGTATTTTTGTCCTGTTATCGTGCTGAGCGTCTATCCATCATGTTCCATTCACAATCGGCCCCCATCTTCCGCAACTTGTGTGGTGCCTATACCTTTATGCAGCCATATTGTCCTGGAGCAATTGGGGCATCAATGTATCGACAGCACACACATTCAGGAACCCCGCCTGCAGGTGCCAAACGTGAGGTGACTATGTCAGTTTCGGGACCGCATGTCTTGTCAGAGACAATTTGGGTTCTGGGACGCCTCAAAGGGGCCGATTCCACGTACTATCGGCCACATTAAACGCGCATAACGAGGGGAGGAGGTGAAGAGGGGGAGGACGCCAGTGACGGTCACGCTTTCCCTTTCTACTGTCACACTTATGCATATAAACGTCTATGCTAGGACGCTTTCGTTTATCTATGGTTCTCTTCTATTGGATTTGTACTGATTGCCCTTCCAGACATTCTCTGTGACGATTGGAGGCGTAGCCCAACACCTTATTTCATACTATAAGATCGAAGATGTCGAGAACGGGCGCTTGCGTTCTCCATCTTCTCTTCCAGAGCTTGCATCGCTCGACATCAGCCCCGAATACCTAGACAAAACTCATTTTCGCAATCCACCCAAGGTAGAGACCGGCGTCGATGGTATACCAAGATATCGCGGCGAAGCGGACGACATCGAGAATTCACCGTCTATCCTCTCTGCTCCTCTTTCATCTGGCATGCCGCTGCTCACGGAAGGTCGCCTTACAGACAATTCTATGAGTAGACGCGGGAAGCGCCCTGATTATCCTAGTAATTCTCCGCCTGCATCGAAGCGCGCACGCAGGAATACTGGGGCGAGCGGCGGCGGCTCCAATGCTGTATCGTCGGGCAATGCGGACGGGGGTAATAGCAGCAATGGCAGCACCCCTACCGCTGACCCAGTGTCTCCCCAAGAGAGCGCGAGCTCTTCGACGCCGCAGCCAGCAGCAGCAGTCACGCCACATATCACATCGGTCCAGCCGATGCCGCCAGTTTCCTATGCACCACCACCATACGGCGTTCAGTTCTTTCCTCTCCCTGGATACCAGCCACACCCTTCACATGCTCTTGGGCCACCACCACCTCCAGGAATGTATGCGTCTCCCCCGGCGCCTACAGGCTACAATCCTGGGGGCGCACGTACAGCGGTCCCTACTGGCGCTACAGGCATGCACTATACATACACCCCGTATCCGCCTCCGAATGTTGCGTCTGCGCCGCCCACATCGCAACAGGAGGGCGGCGCAGGGGTGAACCAGCAGCAGCAGGTGCATGCACACGCACACGCACAAGTGCCAGCGCCGCCACCCCAGCCAGTACAAGCTCGCACACAAGTACAACAAGCATCTACGCAGGCTCCCCTGCAGCAGATCCATCGCACTGATCCATCGCAATCCACCCCGGCAGCGCTGCCGGCCCCAGGCCAGGCGCAGCTCCCGCAGCCGTACTACGGGTACTACCATCACCCTCATGGACCCCCGCCCCCGGGCGTAGGGGGCATGCATCCCAGCGCTATGGCGCCGATGATACAGGGCGTGCAGTATCCGCCGTACACGCCGTGGCCCATGTATTCGGGGTTCCCGCCGCAGCCTCCACCGCAGGTGATGCACTATGCGCCGCAGCAGGTAGACCAGCAGCAGCAGCAGCAGCAGCCTCTTCAGCCAGCGCAGAAGCGCGAGGATGGTCTGCCTGGTGGTAGTGGGGCGTAGGCGTCATCGTCGTTGACTCTACCCTCATTTTTCGCACATTGTCAAGGCGGGTGCGTGTTAGTCGTCGACCTGTGTTTGCCGTGTCCCTCCCCCGCCATCTCGCTCACTTTGCTATGTTGTTCTGTGTTGTTGTACCATACCATGTTCTTTTGCTGTTGTTGCTGTGTACCCAATTCTTTCCGCTTTGTCTGATTTTGATCCTTTGTACTCCCCTTCATTTGCCTCTCTTTTTTCCATGTATTTCTCCAAAATACTTCCACCTGAGAAGTTTAGTATTTTTTTGTGCCTTACTCACTTTCAATCATTCGGATCGTCCACAATCTAACCCTCCCTTCAACTTCGCGATCCACATCCGCGTTATACTCTTTGTGTCACTCTTAACGCTACAATCAAATTTACTGTACCATATTTCCCCTTTCTTCTGGCTGCCAAAATTCGTGAACATTTATCGATTTCTCAGTGGACTCCTTCCTGCCAAATGCCATTTGCTACCACATTCTACTGCTTGTTTCCCAGCCTCTCATTCCTCTTACCGCTCACTGTCATTTCTGCGCTCTGCTGATGGATGGAATTCCGCTTCGTTATGGTCCATCTGTGTTACATAGATCACCACACTCCCCATGTCCAGCACCATTGTCTCTAGACATAGATTTCGAGGGGTGTAGACTGTAGACACATACATACTATCAAAACTTCTATTGCTCTCTGTAGCTTACCATTCTGTTCTGGCTTCTGTCGTGCTTGTGTGTGCTTCTACTTTTACTCTTACTTCCATACATGTAGCCTCCTTGTTGTGTTCTTTTTCTCTTCTGTTTTCTGTGGATTGTAGCCCTTTCCGCTGAAGATGTGGTTTTTGACTGTATTGTGTGTATTTCTACCCTTTGTTACCCCAAATTTGCAATGTTTCGTCCTGCTTCGTTAGGACACCCTATTAACCGGTTGTCTGTCATAATCTGATCCATCAAAACTGAAATTAAGTTCTCGCGCATGCCGTCCATTCCTCGACGTTCTCCGTCGACGCATCACCTGTATGTTAGCTCTGGGTCTGATCATATTTACCTAGTCACATCCGTCCGTTCGCATGATCAATAACACCTGGCTCCAAGGTACATGAGCAACTTATCAGGGCTGCTAGCGTGCAATAAGATGGAATAGTTGATTTACATGAACACTGCGACAATACTCTCGATAGAATATAATTAAGGCCCAGCGGCGAGGTTGAGATTTACAAACACAAGCATTTCCTTGTACAATCAATACGGTTGACTTGGTTTTTTGTGGTATATAGTTACAAGCATGCCTTCATCCAATAGCCCGCGCACAAGAACAGAATCTCCTTCGTCAAACTGAATATGTGTATTTCCCCACAAATAGAATGTGACTGAGCGTAACCTCGCGCCCGGCGATGTCGAATGCGAATGTCGCTGGTCTGTTTTTTGAGCGTTCCATCGATCCACAAGAAATTCAACCAGATAATGCGGGTCGGATTTCACTGAACCTGCATAGTGAAATGTCTCCAAATTTGGAAGAAGCCATCCCCCCTCCCCGTTATTTGAGGCGTTGTGCTCTGAAAATATCATATATTTTCTTGGATTCATGAGATCCAAAATTCTCTTTGAGATTTCCGCACAGTTCCCAGAGTCGTTGGAACGGTTTTCTAACTTCAACTCGCGTAGCATCGGTAGAGCTTCCAGACACAATATGATATCCCCTTCCGATATGTCCACGCCGCCGAGGTGCAAAACCTGCAATGCACACCCAGAACGCGCAAAAAAGGAGCGCACAGATGTTAGTGTGCCTTGGCCCACTTGTAGCGCAAAAGCAGACAGCAAGGGTGATGTCAGATTGACAAGGATTTTGTTGAGGTGCTGATCACTGCCTGAGAGCAGTTTCAGTGTTCGAAGAGTATCGTGCCTTACTGGTATAGACACAGAGGCAAATGATGCGATATCGTGGTCATAGCCTAGTGTGCAGTGCCTCAAGCAAGGCAAAAGGCGGAGGACATCTATTGGGTCCAAATCATTGAGAATCTCTGCAGAGAACGTATCTATCTGCTCCAACGGGAGTAAAACATTTCTGAGATCATACCGGATGAGTTTGACTTCGCGGAGCCTTGGAGCTGAGGAGAAAAAATTCACGTAGCCGATGGCAATGGTCTCGTATGGGCGGATTATGACGAGCGAAGTCAGTAAAGAGGCGCGTTTCCCAATGTGAGTCAAAGCTGGTGCCCACTTCTCCGCCATGAATACGTCGAAGGTGTGCAAACGGTGCGCATGTGGCACGAGGATTTCAATAATCGGAGTATGCATAGGATGCGTTTCGAATCTATTTTGCCTAGTCTTTGCCTCTATGAGACTGACATTGAGACGACGTTGGCCAGAATTGGAGAGCCAGTAGTCAAGAAGTGCGGCTTGCTTGCCCCCATGATTAGGAAAAACTGTGAGTTGAATATTACTCCATAATTGTGATGCGTTCAATGCAACACGCCTCCACACCGAACACACTCTGCTGATTGATAAGAGCTGTATTCTGTTTTGTTCAGAGCGTTTCCAAAATTCATTATTGATGACAGTGGCTAGATGCCCGTAGCTATTTTTTCGGTGACTTGCGAATTCGAAGACCATCGCCAGAATTTCCGCGGGTAAGCTGAGTGCTGGCAAGAGTGCATTTTGCTCGCGATTGAGGGCAGCACACTGCTCGAGCAATGTAATTGTGGTGCTTATAATCTCAGCTTCGATCCGTGCAGCTTCATTTTCTCTCGCCTGTATAAATGACCGATTGAAGGGACTGTTTGAAGCCATCGTGGAACTTGTTATGTATTAAAGTCAGTCGATTGAACACGAATAAAATTCACAGCTTGTGCAGTGCGACTCACCGAGCTGAATTAGTTTAAGCTCCCTAGAAAAACGCAGCAATAATTTGCTAAACTGAAGAACAATGGACACAAGCTTCGTTGATAATCGATCAATTACTATTAGATTATAATACCAGCCGGAACTTTCCGGCTTTTGACTGTTACACCTGACTTTCTCTTTCTCTCTACCGACTAAGCACACAAACTTTCCTCCATTCATCTAAGTCATTTCTACGGTCTCTGAAATGCTTTCTGTGCCACTAATACAACACCTATGCGTACGTTTGTATATCTCTGTCGGTTTCAATGAAGGCGAAGCTGAATGAAAATCGACAGTCATCTAAACAGGCCCGCTCAAGGGCCACACCCTCAAATCGCCGAAACTGAACCGATTTTTTGAATCCTGATACATGCATGCTTGAGCTAGGCTGAGTACCTGGGTACGGATTGGAACGCTCTCTGAATTGCCCGGTCTGTTACGTCGGATTGCAACAGTCATCACATACATGTACCAAAAAAGCATGTATTCTTCATTTAGTACTCGTCCACATGAGCCTCCCCACAAAAGAAAGCTGTAGAATGTATCCTTTAGTGTACATGCAGTCAGTCAATATTTTTTATGGCTCAGAGATAACAGGACATGATGCAAACCGCGAAGTTGCACTTCTGGGTAGGTTGCACATCTAGACTAATAATAGTATGGGTATCTAAATATTCACTGCTCAAACTCGACTGACATCGCTTAACGAAATATCAGGATAACTTGAATAATAAGTGTTACGGAAAGTCACCCAGTATGCTGGCCTGAACATAGATATAAGGCTACCAAATTCAGGCGTCGTGGCGACTAGTGTCAAGATATACTTGCCATGGAAACAGAAATAATAATACTTCAAGTTCAACGTGCTTTGTTCCACTCCGCATCCGCGGAACTATTCAGGATGATATAGAAAATATGGAGCTTTGGCTTTGGAAGGCGGTAAGCTCCGCAAGCTCTACCTATTGACTTGCTGCTGATCAATTTCAAATATATTTCAGCATATGTGTTAGCGAATTTCTGGTAATTGAAATCTTCAGTTGGTTTACAGAAATGCCATGATGCAAAGTGCTAAACGTCATTGATATATAGTTGTGGTTGTCCATGGTTAATATACTTCATACGCTATATTTTCTTCCTTTCGGATGCTCTATTCGCCCTCGTCCCGATATATGAGCAGCTTCATAAAAGTTCTTACCTATCTAGCGATTCACAACCAGTGGGTAGGCGAAGACTGAACTAATAAATCTGTCACGGAGCCTGACCAGGCTCCAATGATGAATCACAGGAGTATTCAACAGTATTGATCGTCGTTAGAGTCTTATCGCAGCGTGACGGGCGCAACGAGAGATTCTAACACCACAAGCTTCAAGTCCAAGTACGTTGTACGATTATAAACTTGCATCTTCTGTTGCACGTCTACAAGCCATATCTCAGATCTTAGCTTCAAGTAGCCTCAAATATCGCAGCGTGACCTTCAAAGTATACTGTACGGCTGTAAACTTATCCTTTGATGTACACGTTTGTTTACACACGATATCTCAGCTTCGATTCTTCTGGACATTAAAGCTTTTCAACGTACCAAGCCTATAAGAGCTTCAATCTTGCAGCCTGGTTTGTGATTTCTCTCCAGGTCATAAATTTCTGGCGTCGGTTCGAACTCGGAATTGAGAGTGGAAAATGACCTGGGCTATAGAAAAAGTCCCCTTGAATGCCATTCCTGCCACTTGATGATCAGGTCTATCGATGCAGCGCCAGACGAGCTGATCATCGAACAAAACTTCCTTGGGAGTATCCAGAAAAGGGTATTTCTATCGTTTTCTATATAAAGTTCTCGGCATTTATTATAGCAGCAAAATGAAGACATGGCCTTATGACGCTTACATGCTGCTGTTATCTGTGTTCTCTGAAAGCATGAGTCAACGGAATGGTTCCAAAAAGACATACGTCTATACACTCAACCATAGACATGGAGTTCATTCACTCAGAAGAGGTTGTATAGCACGCTTGCTTCATCTTGAAAAAGGAACTTGGATAGTCGAAGGGTTCTCTGCTGGACTGCTTCTGTGATTTGGAGGGACCCTGGACTTGACCCCTGAAGATAAAACACCTTGCATGCCGTCGCAGAATCCATAACACGATGTCTACACTCTCCTTGCTAACCACATGCCCACTATTATTCTCCATTTCCGTAACTTCTCCGCTCCTCTTAGCGTTTTCTATCTCGATTGTTGTTTGGATGGTTTATCGATTCAGTTGGGTGACCAACAATGGACTGCCTTATCCTCCTGGACCCACGCCTACGGTATTTTTGGGAAATGTAACAGATTTTCCAAGGGTGCGACCTTGGCTTACTTTCGCGGACTGGAAAAATGTGTATGGTACGTATAATCCCCTATGTCAAATTCGATCGATCTAAGCATTCCACATCGATATTCAGGCGACGTAATTCATCTAAGAATTTTTAGGCAGCATTTTATCATACTCAATTCCTCAGAAGCGGCGAAAGATTTGCTAGAGAGGCGATCTTCGATATACTCTGACAGACCTCGTTTTGTTCTGGCCGAGATGTAAGCTCCCTCTGCATCATATGGATAGCTCTGACTTTGTGTTACTTGAATATAGGATGAATTTACAAGATAGCACTGGTCTCTTGCCGTATGGGCCTGCTTGGAGGAAACATCGAAGTATGTATCAACATGCAATCATCCGAACCAATGGGCTTGTTTCTCTGCGACCTATTCATACGAAAAAGGTGAAGGACCTTGTTTCCAATCTTATGAATACTCCAGACGATTTCCACCAACATATCAAGACGTGAGTATATTGTCAACTTCTCCAACAAATTTGAGCGCTTATTTGGATTGCTAAGGTTTACAGCAGCTATCATCATTGCGGCTGTTTATGGACACGATATTGATTCCACAAATGATACCTTTGTTGAGGTGGCGGAGGCCGTAATGATCAAGGCAACCGAAATATTGCTATCCAAGGCCTCCTTCATCTTCAATGCATTCCCTCCGCTTCGATTCATCCCATCTTGGGTTCCGGGTGCTGGGATGAAGCGCAAAGCTCTTCGAGGCATAACTGATGCTAAGAGATTATACGATTGGCCGTTCAAAGTGGTCGAATCACAAATGGTAATGCTTTCTGAATTATCTTTTTCACCTATTTCGTGCAATTTAACAAATTGTAGGCAATGCATGTCGCACCTCCCTCAATCGTCTCTAACTTACTTGAAAATTGCAACTCCAAAGAAGATAAACAGGCGATCAAAGATATGGCAGCCAGTGCTTATGCAGGTCCGTCATCGAGACTACAAAGCTTCACCTTTCGCTCAGTCTTTAACATTATTCGCGTTCAGCCGCATCCGATACGGTATGCTTTCCTAGTTATTGGAAATATTTCTTGATGCTCACATCCTCTATCAGACGACAGCTACACTAGGCATATTTATGTACCTGATGCTAATTCACCCCGATGTTCAATCTAAAGCTCAGAAAGAAATTGACGAAGTCGTAGGAGACTGCTTGCCGAGTTTTGAGCATCGGCAATCTATGCCCTACGTTGGAGCCGTGTTACGGGAAGTGCTACGCTGGATGCCTGTCGGCCCTTTGGGAGTGGTACATCGACTAACCGAGAATGACGTCTACAAGTCTTATCACATACCCAAAGGCGAGTACTACATCTTTATGAATAGCATTCATAAGACTGACAGTAAAGTAGGATCAATTATAGTGGCCAACCTTTGGTGCGAGTTGGCCTGATTTCTGGCCCAAATATTTCTTGATTCCATGATAGGACAATGAATCGAGAGCCAAATACTTTTCCGGAGCCAGAAAGATTCAATCCAGAACGATTCCTGAATGAAGATGGGGCACTCCGAGATGATCTCGAAATATATACTTTTGGCTTTGGAAGACGGTCTGTACAATCACTACATTGACTCAAATAATCTTCAATGAATGTGTGCTAGCATATGCGCGGGCCAATATTTGGCGTCCGAGATTGTGAGTATATTTATATATTACTAACTATTAGTTGATCAACTATTTCCTTCGATTAGCTGTGGCTAGCTATGGCCAATATTCTCCACGCATTTAAAATCAAGCCTAAGGAGGACGACCTAGGACGTGACATCATTCCGGAGGCGAAATTCGACGAAAACGCAATCATGTACGTCCCAATTTTGCAAATTCAAGTCCGCGGAGGAGCATATGTACTGAAATCATCATGGATTTTGACAGCCGAATTCTTCCTTTCGACTGTTCAATCACCCCGAGGCATGCAGTATCACTGTAGATGTTAGGAAATTGCAAGTGCTACTGTCATGTCTATGATATGCTTAGCTGCTCCGATTAAAGAACGGGCGCTTATTTGAACTGATTTCTACTCCTCTTCCTTATATATATATATATATATATATGTCTGTAGGAGTACGGACAAAAAAAGAATGATTTTACAACTGCATTCAAAGATGAAGGACGCGAGCTTGGTTATTAGGGAGGGATGTCTGCGTGTTTTCACGGAATTTTTCATAATTATCCAAACCGTTTGTGAGGAGAAATGAGAATGAGTGGGAGATTGAGTAGTAAACGAGAAAAAGGAAAGAGTGTGGACGAAAGCGATATCGCCAGAACGAAAAAAGAAAAAGACAGAGAAGAGAATGTGTCCCTAAAAATACATATCGTACATGCCTGCCTATACAGCATACCACTTGTTTCTTACATTCAAAAGATTGCCCATGACCTTACTTGGTTTAAACCCAGAAATGCCCCCTTCATCGCTATCATAACGTACTGTCGATGAGCCAGTCACACCAGCGAATACGTGTAAGTGCCAGCATCTAACTGAAAGCGAGCGCTGTCCACGTTACAACGGCGCCGACACCTACAGCAGTCGCTGTACGCGCCATGATGCCCGCGATACGTCTAGCACGCTTGCGTGGGGGCGGAAGAGCATCGCGGTTGGAAACAGTGGACTCCGTAACAGGCGAAGGGTCAAAATCGGGCGACAAACTCGGCG